>JABFQD010003145.1:0-13772 GCA_022817045.1 Psix sp. ZL-2020 | reverse complement strand
GTAATTTTATCACTCTATAAATAAAAATTAGCGAAACAAATATTTTTTTCACTATTCATGGCTGTAAGTGAATAATAAATTTTCATTGATTAATTTATTAAAAATTCATCGGCCAAATCAGTAATATAAACATCCAAGTTTTTGTAGTCAGGTATATTATATAACGATTTTATGCACAAATATATATTAATATACATCTAAATAGAAGTAAATCACTTTATTGATAAAACCTACCGATTATTTTCAAGTTTATCTATCTGGATATTTTGTCAAAAGTTGTAGTAGCGTTTTGAATAGTTTTTTTATAGCAGAATGACGAAATAAATTACATTACCAGTGGCATGAATATTGTTTGAGTAAATATCTTATGAACTACATGAAATTATTGTAGAGAAAGTAATATAGCCATGTATGAAAATGTCAGAGGAAGAAAGTTTATATCCAAATATTGATTAAAGATTGTGTAGCAATAGTAATCACTGTTGAAGAGTTTTATATTATTCTCTTTAAAACATTTTTGTACTCAGAAAGAAGATTTACATGATATCACTGATGTAAAGTAATTCGGAAATAGTATTGGGTGGTTTATTTTTTAATATAATACTGTTTCGTAGAAAATTTAGTTAACTAAAACGTTTGAAATTCTTTGATTATATTATATCGATTACCAAGATGAGAAGTAAATAAAATACTTGAAAGTTCTAAATGGCCTCTTCGCGACAATACAATATGCCTTGAACACGTTTCATAGTTATGTGTCGCCAGTAAATCAAAAACACATGGCTCTAGCCATGGAAACTATGCGTTGTTCGTCTTTTATGCTTGATTCGAAGACCATATTTTTGTAAATAGTCTGGCGACTCTAAGGCGTGAAATAGAACGAAAATACTTGATGTTTCATCATCAAGTAAATGAATAAATCTTTGTTCCTCGTCGTTTGGAAATGTGAGGACGCTAAAAACCAATTCACTTTTCGGTAAGAGCTCGAACCGGCCGTTTCGACCACCAGGAGATCAAGTCTTCCATAAATACATACCGTCTGAGTACACTTCTAAACAAGATATTTGAATACACCGGACGAAGTGGTATATACTTATATAAAAATTTATTCCGCTATAGCGCGATTGAGGCCCGCAGTTAATCTAATGCGTTATAAATGTAATTAATTAGTTAACTAGTATTTTTATAAATGTTAATATTCGTCCGGATAATATTTGTGTTTGTAACGTATTGTTTCTTCGAATGCATATTCTAGTGTTATAAATCAGTTGTATATTTAACATAATAAATAGTGAAATTGTGTCGGGAAAAAAATTGTTATTTTTTCTCAACATAAAACAAATACTATCTCATGTATATTACATTAATGTGAAACGTCTATTTTTTTAAGTACATTTAGTTGTAATTGAAATATACTAAAATGGTAATTTCTATTTTATACGAAAATCAATTAATTAATTAATTGATAAATTCAAGAATCAAAATTGATGGATAAGAGATTGACGAATACTCAGATCAATATTCTTTATTTTTTTGATATCAATTCAATTTAATTATCGACCTCTTTCTCTCATTTTTCTATGTAATCAATAATTTCGTCATGATTTCAGTTTAATTTCTCATTTAAACATCATTCATTGATGTTTCAAAGAAAGTGTGCTATTATCTACAGAAAAGTATTCGAAGACCCTACTATCTGATTCACATTCTTTAGAAAGATTTTCCAATAATCTTATATGTTTCATATTATTAAATAAGAGAAAAATACAAACATTTATTTTCGTATTTTCCGTATTTCGTATTTTTTCATATTCTATTTTTCATTTAATTTTTTTACACTACTATCACAGTTTAGTAGCTTGAAATTCTTGGAGAAGAAAGAGATTTTGAAGGCTCAAACATGAGGCATTCTCATCACTTAATACTCTAAATCCTACTCTATTTTAAGACGCAGTATTTGAATTTATTCGAACTTCCTCTCCAAAAATTTCATCCTACATAATAATTTCACACAAAACTTAAATATAATTCTAATTAATAATAACGAATGCTACTTCTTATATCGAACTTAATTCACTTTCATTCTGGGCATCACTAAGAATCTACGGCAAGAAAAAGCTATTTTAAAAAATGAAAACAAGACACAGTAACGAGGATATCCGTTGCAAAGTGGTTTGCCCCATGTGGAATGTCAGCTAGAATGAACTAATTTTATTTTATACGAAAATTAATTTAGGCATTAGTTTTTTTCTATTGGAATTAACCGCCTAATTTTCCAATTCCAAATTAGTTTGAATCACGTGGATCACAATTTAAAAGGCCGAAAATGTTAAATGATATCTTCTACTAATGTTTCCATCTGGTCTTACAACTATCTATGTTCGTTTACTTTGTTTTTTAATTTTACTGTCGGTTTAAGGAATCGTCTCATTGCATTATGTTCCTTCTCTGTATTTTTTTCTTGACTTAATCCGTGTCCCCCTCCTTACTCTCGTCCGTGTTCGCTTACTCGGCCACGTATTTCTCCAGCAATTGTTTTAGATGCAGCAGCTGAATTGTTCTTTAAACATGAAAAATAAAAAGTAAAAGCATCCATATAAACACGTATCACGAAAAGTCTTGAAATCGAATATTAGTTAATATTGATTTTGTTTTAGATTATTGATTAATTCACAAGAAATAATTTGTTGTTCCAAATATGAACGTACATCTCTACTTTTATTGTAAAACAATTACCACCACTGAAATCATCGTCAGGTATACAGTCGTCGTCATTAGATTTGCTTGCCATCATTAGAGGAATCGTAGACACTGTCTATGCCAGAGTATTCAGTTTCTGATAGATCTTCAAGAATAATTTACAATTTATGCAAAACTGCTTTCGAACTACGACATACGATATTTCACAAGAACACATTTTGAAAAAAAACAACCACCCACAAGTACAAAACTAGTCTACACTTGCGCTCGTGCAACGCCTATTAGTTAATGAACAATAACAAAAATAAGCAGTGTATTTAAATTATAGTCACAATTGACATTATAAATAATAAGTTATTTTCACATTACTAATCTTAGCCATCAGCCCGTCTGAACTAGCCAACATCCGCGGGTGCATCATTTCCTGAGAGGTTTGGCTAAAGTTGGAGACTACTTATGGATCCAAAGGACCTGCTCAGAAGGCCAACCTGCTAAAGCGCCTCATACAGCAAAAAAAACAAGATGGTGACGAAATATCAAAACACCTCGGTCGGTTTTTCGATGGTGTGAACAAACTCAAATCTATGGATATTAACATAGATGGGGACCTACTGGCCATCATACTTCTGTACAGCCTACCGGCTAGTTACGAAAACTTTCGAGTCGCCATCGAATCTCGTGATTCCTTACCGAATGCAGAAGCCTTGAAAATAAAAATAATGGAGGAGTATAATGCGAGGAAGCAGAAGGTGAATGAAGACGGAAATTCTGCCATGTTTGCAAGTGTTCAACCTTCAAAAAACAAAAACAGGTTCCAGCGAAAAAATAGAGGCGGCGCGAGCGACACAAAGCGCAGTTATAGCGCAAGTGACGAAAAAGGGCAAAACAAAACAACGACAGAAGAAAAATGAAGATACAAATGGGGATTCTGACGGAAGCAGGGCCACAAAGAAGAGGCCCACATTTGTTACTTCGCAAAAAACGAGATCGGATCGGACTATACTCACCGTGGTGCTTGGACTCCGGCTGCAAATCGCACCTGTATCACGACGAGAATGCATTTGTGAACACGAGTGAAAAATCGGAATAGCTCAAGCTCGCGAACAATTCGGCAATGCAAGTGGCCGGCAAAGGCGATGTGAACATTGCGATCGCAAATGACCCGGACAAAGTCGTGACATTACTGAACATATTATACGTTCCAGATTTGAGGTTCAACCTTATTTCAATCGCTGAAATTGTGGACCGAAACTACGAGGTGACATTTGAAAAGACGTGCGCGATCGTAAAAAGTAAAGATGATGAAATGAAGCACACCGCCGAATGCATTGGAGACTTATTATTCCTACGCGAACGCGAGCAGTGCATAAACGCAGTGTCAGGCGAGATGGCGCCAAGAACTAACGTTGAGAATTGACACACTCGCCTCGGACACTTAAACGCGCGCGACCTGTCCATACTCGCTAAGGATGGAAGCATCAACAGCTTGAAACTCGAGACCACGGTTAACAAGATCAAGTGCGATATATGCGCGGCAGGGAAGATGTCCAGCACTCCCTTCGGGACTCGAGAAGCCACCTCAACAAAACTCTTAGAACTTGTGCACACAGATATCTGTGGGCCCATGCGCACGCAATCCCAAGGCGGTGCACGCTACTTTATCACTTTTAAAGACGACTACAGCCGAACTTGCATGGTGTACTTTCTCCGAGGCAAAGACGAAGCCGTCCAAAAATTCGAGGAATACAAATATTATGTCGAGAACTTGCACGATCGCAAACTCAAGGCCATTCAATCTAACGGGGGAAAGGAGTACGACAATCAAGAGATGGCACAATTACTCAAGACCTCTGGCATCCTGCATCGCGAAACAGTGGCACACACGCCTCAACAAAACAGCACAGTGAAACGAAAAAATCGCACCGTAGTCGCAACAGCTAGATGCATGCAAATCCATGCAAACTTGCCTACATCGTTGTGGGCCGAGGCAATTGCTACGGCTAACTACGTCCGAAATAAATGTCCGACGACTGTAACCTTGCTAAGCTAGTTCAATTATAAGTACGACGAAAGTCACTGGCAGTTGGGCAAATGTATCCTTAGATACCTCCGACCCGCAAACAGCCGATCGCAGCGCTGACTTCTACGGAAGCGGAGTACGTGAGCACGTCTGAGACCATCAGAGAGGCAATACATTTCTCAAACTTCGCCGAGAAGCTTCGCCTTCTTGAACTATCCAGGATATCCTTATTCAACAAAAAATCTGCTGGCATGTTGGTGTATAATCCGATGTTCCACGCCCGCACCAAACACGCGGATTTGAAGCACCATTTCATTCGTCAAGCGGTCCAGACCTATCCACTCAAGGTTAATGCACTTACCCACCGAAGACATGGTGGCCGACGTCTTAACGAAGCCTTTATCCGGATCAAAATTTCAGAAATGTTTTCGAGGGCTGGGCTTGCGAGATCTTTAGATCGCATACTTATCGAGATCAAAAAAATTTTTTTTAAACAAATGAAATCCATTTAATTTTGTTTTTATTCTCACAGTCGTTCATTTTCGGCTTAATAACTATTCAGGCTTGCAATTGAAGAGGAGTGTTGGGTTTTCAATTATCGCACCCAATAGTATGTTTCTTTCACTGTTAGTAATTCTTTAATTGTCACTAAATGGAAACTAGACTTATAACCACGATTTTGAAATATTTTTAGTTCGTTTTGTATCTTCCTTTGATATAATAAATCGTTTTCCCAAAATACGTCGAATGTGTTTCACTGTGAAATTAAAACCTCTCTAACATGATTGATAAATGATTACAGCTGAGATATATAATTTTAAAAACAAACTATGATATTTAATTTTCGTCACTTCAAAGCAAAACATATTATTAACCATTTGTGTTACCGACATATTTCCTTTTCTTGATACGTAAATTATTATACACGACTTTGCGGAAACGAGTTACAGGTTAGCAGCCTTTCAGGATGCCAACTTAAATACCGTTTTTACATTGTTTTTTAACTTAATATTCAATGTAAGAATGTATTTGACTTAATTTGATTTATCTATTTTATATATTTGGGAAGTAAGGTTTCAATTTGAGTTTAATTAAACTTTCATAAACATAATTTGATTCATCTCTACTTTTTTATTTCATTGATTTTGAAATAAATTCGAGATATATTCATTAATGTACATTACTACAACTAAAATTTTTTTAATGAATGTAATATTGAATTTCTAGCTTTTAGAATACAATTAATAATATTTTTTTGATATTATCTTACAGATTCAAATAAATGTTAAAAAACCTAATACAGTAGTAAAACTTATAATAATGTTATCACTTAGCATAACGATTTCCTTTAGAGTAACTAACTTATGTGAAAAACTTATTCGGTACAGCTTGAATGTTAAAACTGTATGGTAAGTGATATTATTATGATAATATACTTCCATATCATTAAAACGAGTATATAATGTTTTTACATGAGAATTGGTTAATTAAAACGTAATTTTGTAATGGATTACCAATGAATTTGACAAACGATACTTTCATAAAAAATGAATTTTTTGAGAATGAATTTAATAAGACAAAATGTATAAATATTTTATAATTTTACAGTTATAACACTGATTGGTATGATTGGATGAAAATCCATAAGAAAGCATTGAACATTGTCCAATGTAGATGCATGAAACCTTGCGAATACATGCTGTTTGGAATGTTTACAGCTGATATGGAATTATACACAAAGGTTCAAAAAATTACATTAAAACTATGCACATTTTTTGAGTTAAATTATTAAAATCGATATTGATTTCAGTTATTACACACATCCTTTTCATACTTGACGTTTCTCTGGTCTTTCCGTGATGGAGTATCTCAACACTCAGTTTCAAAATGATTATTTAAGGTTCACAAAACAATAAATACTGAGATATGTAAACTAAATTTTTGGAAAATAATTCGACGCTTCAAAAGGTATGTTATTCTCAAATTTTAGAAATTGAATTAATTCATTTATTTAATTTTTACCTAACGAATATATTGATTAAATCATACAAGCTGATATCATCGGAAATAAGAAACCTTGAGAAAGTTTATTTTTTCAACTGGTATCCTATATTTATGTAAATTAAACAAACTAAAAATGTTACATTAATCATGAAATTCATTCATTTTTGTCAAGCGTTTAATTCCCTATGATCTTCAACTTTTTTATTGACACCTGTTGCATTAAATTATGAAAAGTAACACTCTTTACAAAGGCCAATCACCATTGAGTAGAGCTTCTGAATAGAGCAGACGTTTAGTGCAAAACATTTTAAAATCAGTGAAATATCATCCCTATTACATCGTTTTGCATCCGGATTTATTTTTGACTAATCACGACACTCGTATACAATTCTGCACTATATTGCTCGATATCATAAATTGGAATAATGCCTTTCTATCTCAAGTACTATTTTCCGATGAATCGACATTTTCAAGTACGGGAATGAGTAAATCGTCATAATTGTCATTACTGAGCACCTGAAAATCCACATCTGATGCGAATTGTAAATTTTCAATATCGATGGTTCTTGAATGTTTGGTGTGAAATACTCGGTGGATTATACGACCATTCTTTTTTTATGGTAATTCAGTTTTCTTTTTTATACTGTTTGAATGAAGGTTAAATTTAATGTTCAAAACAATGTGAATATGAGTACAGTTAATGGAGCGAAATATCCAGATTTGTTCGTTAATAATTTATCGGTACTCTTAGAAGTTATACCGTTGAATGTAAGATTAAACATGTGGTTTGCACAAGACGGGGTACCTACACAATGGGCTGTTGACACGCGGAGCATATTGGAAAATATGTTTCGAGAACGCTGGATGAGTCGCAGTGGTCCTATTTTATGGCCTCCTGGATCTCCGGACATGACTCTTTTTTGTGGGATTATGTATTAAATCCAGTTATGGCAACTAAATCAACGACAATCGATGGCATGAAGTAAAGAATCCACAATGCTTGTGCCTTCATATCTCTAATGTTAATTATGTCTAATTATGTTACAAAATGTTTTACAAAATTTTGTCATTCGATTAGAGACGTTTGTAAAAGTCAATAATCATCACATTGAATACTTAATTATGTAGTTTCTCATATATTTACCTGTAACAGTTCAAATTGGATACCCTGTATATATTATACAGGGTAAACTATTTAAATTATCCACTGAAAAATTTCGAAAAGTATGCGTCGTTAAAAAGACTGTTCCAAACAGAAGTTTCACAGTTTTTAGGGGGTGATCCGATACTATAAAAATCTTCTCTTCATCCATCCCCTAGAGAAGCGGGAAGGGGGTAACTTTGAAATTTTAAATACAGACCCCTAATTTTTATTGCAGATTTGAATTCTACTAAAAAACATGAGTAAGTTTTGTTTAAAAAAATTTTTCGACTTACACTAGATGGCGCAGCTAACGGCAAAATTAGTTTTCTTCTCGAGAAGATTTTTCTTTTGCTGTTTGTGGTAGAGGGGTGAAACTGATGGTATTAAGGAAAAAATGATTTCAAATAACAATGAAATATTCTACCATAAGTAATAAATTTCCTTACCAAACTTTACGAAATCTCTAATGTTTAACTGATTATCAAACAGTATAATTATCAGTACTCAAAAAATTCATCAAATTATTATAAATAAATATATCATATATAAATATGCACAATTATAAATATGCCTAATTATACACAATTATTTCTTTTTCAAAAATAATTCACACTCTACGCCTTTACACCGCATAAGTAGCGCCGACATGTTTCGTCCGCAAGATCAAGTCCTTTCTCGACAGTGAAGGTCACCAAATTCCCTCGAATTTTCAATTTCATTCCTTCAAAAGCTTTCTGACGTAGCCCTTCTCCCAAAATTTTCTTCGTTTGATTAAAGTCTCCACATTTCACTCTCTACCCCTCACCGCAATAACACTGTCTATAGTTGGCGCTAATTTTAGAATTATTAATTCCAGGATGTCTCCAGTTGCCCAACATCCAAAATTAATTTTTTGATCATTGCTTGATCCGTGACTTTTTTCTTCGCTACAGTAGAGGCCCTCCATAACAAGATAGGCATTTATGAGTCCTTTTATGCTAACAAGCTGAGTCTTATTCCCTTAGTTGGGAAGCCACATAGGCTCGTAAATATTATATGGTTTTTATAATTTCAACTACTTCTGGCAACAGTTAAAGCGATTTTCACGGACGCGATCCAAATAACCAAGTGACGGAAATGCAGCTTCACGTCATGAGGGGATGTGATGCCTCCATGCCAAAGACCACCGTGAAGCACCACTGTCTTCCAATTTGTTAGTAGACAGAGGAAATAGCGGATCTCCGTAGACACTGTTACCAAAGTCGCCGACTCTACCATCGTGCGCGGGATACAGAGAACTGCGCCTTCTTGCAAGAGCAACATCGACTCGACCGAAGAACGCTACGAAGGGCAATTAAAATCAGCAAACGCCGCTGCTGGAATGAGCTATGCGCTGAGATCAATGCCGATCCGTGGGACAGACCCTACAGGATAGGGATGGCCAGACTGAAGTTGTGCGTCACTGTGAGTCCGACTAGCGCTTCAGGAAATGATGGCAAATCTGTTCCCAAGTTATCCTGTGACAAACCGTAATGCTAGTATTTCTACAAGTGGACAACATTCTACTCATCCGACTGGAGGAATTATCACAGGCTTTGAAAGGATAAAGGACAGCAAGTCGTTAAGACCGGACAGAATACTAAATGAAACTCTAATAGTTACTATAGTAGTGCGTTCGGACGTTTCTGTCTTTAAAAATGACATAAGTTGGTTCTTTTACCGAAAGAAAGTAGACTTCTAAACGAATCTTCATCTTACCGTCCGATCTGCTTGCTTCATATAGCGGGTAAGATTCTCAAGGAGATTATTTGCAGTCAACTGGTAGAGTTTATCGAGGAGAAACACGGCCTTTGCAATCACCAATTTGGTTTTCGAAGGGCGCATTCTACAATCGATGCTACATCGGCAGCGGTGAACACCGTAAGCAATGCCATTGCAGGTACCAGATGGGCGCATGGTATCAAAAAAATCTGCGCCTTAGTAACGCTGAATGTGAACAACCCTTTTAAAACGGCGAAGCAGAGCTGCATTCTTAATGCTCTCCATCAGCTGTGAGTCCCCGCATATATCATAGCCATTATCTATGATTATTTCACGGATAAAGTCTTTAGTATATCAAAAAAATGACGCCCTGAGGACATACAACGTCACAGCAACTGTTCCACACAGCTCAATTCTCGGCTCTGTGTTATGGAACGTTTTATGTACGGTATTGAGACTGCAGCTTCCGACTGGGGTACAGACGATTGGCTGCACGGATGACATCGCGGTGGTAGCCGTTGATAAAAACCTGTCAGATGTCACACAGATAGTCATTGAAACCATCAGAGCTATACGAGGCTGGCTGACTTAAATGGAATTGATTTTGGCGGGTTACAAAACAGAGGTAGTGCTGATAACCGGCAGGAAACAGACGGAAACTATTACTCTTAGGGTCGGTGAACTAGAAGTTCAGTCTTTACTGAGGTTGAAATACCTCGGGTTATGGATTGATGTGCATTTTTCATTCGATGATTATCTTCGGATCATCAACGACAAAGCGTCTAAAGTCGCAGTGAGATTAGTGAGAATTATGCCGAACATCTGCAGACCAAAACTGTGCAGGTGCAAGCTACTGGAGAGCGTGGTGAATTCCATGCTTCTGTACGCGACTCGCATTTGATCGAACGCTATGGTGACGAAGGCATACGCACGGAATATCATGTCTGCGTACCGAAGATGCACGTTACGGGTAGCCTATGTATTCCGCACGATGTATCTTACAACGCCGTATGTATCTTTGCCGGTATGATGCCCATCGAGATCCTGGCAAACTAGCGCCAGCATATGTGGATTGGAGGGAGGCAGAATTCTGCGATAAATTCTGCGCAGTAGCTAAATAAGTAACGAGCGAATTACAGAAATGTTGGCAGACTTTCTGAGATTCTTCGCAGAACGACAGATGGACGATTTACGTGACACAGTTACTTACAGACCACGAATACTTTCAAGCATATGAACACCATTTCACACTGGACGACGTTCTAACTAACTTGCCCATCTTGTGAGAAGTCCGAAAATGTGGAGCACGTTTCCTATAGCTGCCTAAGCTTTGATGACGATCGTCGCGACCTAGCTGAGGTCTTTCGATATCTCGGGATTGCAGAAAGCATGGTTTCGTTCACGTTGACATCGCAGAAGAATTGAATTGTGGTATGCGATTTCGCCATGCATTTAACCATGAAATTGCGAGCTACGGTTCTACAATCATAATGAAGAAGAGCTAACTTGAAAGCCCCTAACCCCACTCTGCGAAGTTATGCCTGACAACGGTTCCATGGGTGGAACAACTAATAGACGTAGGGTTTTAGTGGGGAAGGTCTACGAACGAATTCCACACAAGACCCATTTCTGTCGTAAAAAAACAAAAAAAAACACACACACACTTTCATATGTGGATTTATTTTTTTTTATTGGATAAAAAAATAATTCTACGGTAAATAACTTTTAAAAGATAATGAGTATCGGAAAGAATGACAAATATAAAAGTTTTGTACTTTTCTCTGAAGAATTTGAAGCTGCTCTAAAAATATACGGGTTTTTATTAAAAAAACGAAATTCGTACCAAATCTTCAATTACAACGCCATCTAGGCTGAATTCCATACTGTGATTTTATTTCTTCTTTAAAAACACAATTTTGTTTTTAAAAATTTTTTCGTAGGATGCTTAATTTTCGAGATATTCGAAGTAGTAATTTAGAATGGGACACCCTGTATCCAAATCTGCGATAAGCACACTATAAAAAACTCGCATTGAAAACAATGATACTAAACTGCGATTTAGACTTGATAAACAGGGACACTAAAAAATTCATGGTGTCCATGGGTAAATAATATTTTTATTTGAATTTTTTTTAGTATTTAATTTCAACATTAACATACTCTACAATTAATGTTGTTTATCTAATCATTGGAATATTATTAACAATTCATTGAATTAAATTAACAAATGTTTCATTACAGATATACGCACTGAGCGATATTCGTGATGTCTGAAAATGTTAATAAGTACTATGACGAATTGGACGTTTAAATTCAAAGATCAAGCAAAAGTTTATATTTCAGATTGTCAATCTTCTGCTCATTTTTTCGCAGAACATCCTATTAAGTACGAGTTTGAATTTGTAACAACGAAATTAATTTATTCTGATTAAGATTATTCTATGTCACTATTCTATGTCCAAAAAAATTAATAAATATTGGTGATATTATTGACTTGTAAAACCCTTCTTTGCATGTTAACACAACTTTTACATGCATTCCACGACATATTTTAAAAGTGAAAAATCGAGGAAACGAGTTATTAATGATAATGATACCGTATAACAAAAAGTATGTATTGTGAAAATTAAATAAATTATTTATGATACTTGGAAACACAATGTCAGTTTTCATGTGACTATTTCACATTTTTTTGTATTGTGCGTATTACTTTTCACACAATTTACATAAAGAATAATCTTAAGGATAACATATTACATTGATTCAAAATGATAAAGAAACATTTTCACTGATGCGTAATAAAAATCATGAAGCCGTTTACTGGGCAGTAATGCACATAATGATTTTGCTAATAAGCATCGTATGTATTGTAACGTTTCGTTTCTCTCCCCGTTGAAAGATGCCCCTTGACTGATTAAAGTTTTTTTTTAAATCTCACTTATTATTTACAGCTACCACCTCTAGGCTCCGACAGGGGCTTGAATCAGTCCAACTTTTTGGTGTTTGTACATTATTTTTTGACAATGTCATGCAATTGAAATGAGGCCAAGTAAACTTAGTAAATGTGTTTTGCGATAACGGCATCTCTCAGTTAACCTGACCATAGAACAGCTTTTGAATAAATATAATTGATCGAATCCTTATGTTACAAAATGCGTACCTTCCTTTAATTGATCTTATCTTCAATATGAATTATTTTTTTGAGAGCGAGAAAGAATAGGGTGGAAGGGGGGTGACAGACATAATATTTTGTTTCTCTCCCCGTTGATAGATGCCCCTTGACTGATTAAAGTTTTTTTTTAAATCTCACTTATTATTTACAGCTACCACCTCTAGGCTGTGACAGGGACTTTAATCAGTCCAACATCATAAAATTATTGTCACGTTAATAGCTTTCCGGTAACATCTAGTGTAAAACAGCCTTCCTCACTGATGGCTGCTGTATCTTTCTTGCCCTTATGGCTATTTGGTTTATCTACCGCGAGGACAGTGAGAGAGAGAGAGAGAGAGATCTTTTCGGATTACCCGTTTCAAGTCCTCGACATCTACTTTCCCTTGCGACCGTACTCGAGTGTCGCACCACCGGCCAGATACATCACTGTGTGCTCAGCTCTAAAATTTTAAATACAGACTTCTCATTTTTTATTGCAGATATGGATTCTACTGAAAAAACGAATGAAAGTTTAGTTTAAGAACATTTTTTGGACTTACAATAGATAACGCTGCTAATTTTAAAATCAGTTTTCTTTTCGAGAAGTAGATTTTTCTTTTGATGTTTGTGGGAGAGAAGTGAAACCTTTGATATTAAGGAAAAAACTACTTCGAATAACAATGCAATATTCTACCATAACTAATAAATTTCCTCAATTCACTTAAATTGTACCAATCCAATTTTAACTTAACAAACTTCAAAAAATCTCTAATGTTTCACTGATTGTCAAAAATTATCATTATTAGACTATTTCCGGAAAATAATTATTTAAACAAGTCATCATACATCAGATTATTATTATTATATATATATATATTGTAGCTGGAATCTCGAATGTTACTGATAAAACTCAAGTTTTTCAATTCTTCTTAATTATTTAATTACTTTATCCAATTTATGTTTGTCAAGAAAAAAATTTAATAGCTGCCCAAAGCAATTGTAGTTTAAACAAT
>JABFQD010003144.1:0-13776 GCA_022817045.1 Psix sp. ZL-2020 | reverse complement strand
TTAATTAATTTTTTAAAAAAAGTCAATTTAATAATAACCATAATAATCTTTTAATCCAATATAATTTGTTATAATCAAGTAGATTTCATTTATTGATAAATTTTTAAATCTACAAGTTAATCTACTATTTCATTAATGTTTCTAAACAAAACTAAAACATTAAATCTATAAAAATGAATATATTTATCAATAAATTTATAAAATAAGAATTTTATTTTAAAAATGATGATTTTTCTATTAGACTTTTTCCATCAAATGAAATTTAATTATACATAAAATAATCATAAGGTTTATATTAAGAAAATTTGAAGTTGTTTAATGATAAGTTAATAAATAATAAAGTACATGAATTAAATTGAATTGAATTGTTAAATTCCAATTTTAATTGTTAACGAAATGAGTAATTACCATAAAGAATCAATAAAAAATTGAACTTTCCCGAAAAAAGACATTTTCTTTTCATTATGATATAACTTCTTTCATTTTCATTACGACACAGAATAATATACAGTAAACTTTTACCTTCCTCCTCCTTTTTTACATTTAAGTTTTTACATAAAAGTATACCTGGTCACGTAACACAGGCGCAGTTAAACTACCTGAAACGATGAATTAATTCATATAATATAATTAATCATTCAAAAAAGTTGTGTAAACTGTCATAATCATTTATTAAATGTAATTAATTACTTTATATCAACAATATGTATCGTCTCTATTAAAGAATTCTAATAAGAACGTGCAGTTTTATAGTGTAATAATTACTATGGCTGAAAAAATTTTAACAATCTGTTATCATTAACTTTTGTGATAATATTGTATTGGCATTTGTTGTTCAACCCCTTCTTTCTTTTCTTTATTATTGATATAATAGTTCTTTCTTGTGCTAACATAATTGGGTTATAAAATTTCATATAAAGTTATCTGAAATGTAAATCGTTGATCGAATCGAAGTTCTAATATATTCTTATAGATAATTTTGACTAAATTTTCACCAAAAAAATATATTTTTGAATACGCGTAAGTGTATGTTTAAAAACGACGAAATTACTTGTGTGATACAAATTGATTTATTTTGTTATCCAGTAAAAAACCCATACATGTTCCATAAAAAGTTATGATTAATTGGCTTTTGTAAAAAAATAAAAAAAAAATTAAAAAAATATCGTGAATGCATTTCACATGTTAAAAAGGTTCAATATGATAGATGTTCATATATACAGTTAATTCTTGTGATGACCTTCCGATTACGGTGTAGAACTTAAAGAAAGACGTTATTTATTTTAATGAAATGCGAGCAATGGTGCGGCATCTAGATGAGATTTCTCAGAAAAGCCAGGCACTATTGAACCTCATGAAAATGTTCGAATTTGCGACGCGTGTCACGAATAGTCATTCCAAAAGAGCTGGATAAGCTCGTAAGCTTATGCAAGCACTTTGATGAATTTATAACCACACAAAGCTTTGCGGTTAACTACTCAAAACTGCAGAGTTATACATGCATCCGAAAAATATATTTTTTTTATTTGCAAAATGCCCTTTTATTATTATTAGCAATAATTATAATGTTTATTAAAAAAAATTATAATAGCCAGCATAAATTCATTAAAATATATTGAATTAACTTTTTAGTACACTGAAAATACCCTGAAACAGCGGCTTTTTGAATCATATTTTCGTAAATAACAGATTTTTTGTTACTGCATTTAAATTTGATAAACGAACAACAAAATGTTCACCTCTTCGATTAAGAGCAGATGAAGCGGTTTGAATGATATTTATCTTTTCATTAGAAAACAAGTTTTTAATGCAGGCATAATAAAAAATATGCTATGGAAAATTAAAATGTTTGTTTACAATTTGAAAATGACTTATTTGAAGTACTGGTTTCTAAATTATATTATTTTAAGTTTTGAAATGGTTTCTATTATCGAAATATCATTAATAAAAAATAAATCATTTTACTTATATTTTATCACATGTATAGGTAATTTTTGTACGATCCACAACTCTCACAATGTAAACAAATTTTAGTGAACAATAGTCGAAGATTGACAAAAAAAGTTAAAAAAAAGTTTTTCTAGTAATAGTATGTTAAATAAAATATCTTATAATATCATAATAGAAACCTCAAAAAACTTTCAACACGTAAAAATTTTTTTTCAAAATTACTAATTTTTCAATTAATCTAAATTACGATTAACAAAAAAAGATCATAATTATTGCAAAATTTTCATCTGACATAGATTTCTGCTCACCATTCGAAATTAAAGTGAACACAAAACTTCTGGAATAAACTCATCTTTATCCTGAATATTTGTATTAAGTTCCTCTTGAGATAATTTTATCAATAAGATTTTATTTAGCGTTCTGACTTTCTCCATTGGCTTGCATAATTAATAAGTTGACCCAATTCTTGTGATAGCGAAATATAATCATATTAAAAATTGTAAGACTTTTAGAATAAAAATAAATTAACGAATAATGGTAGAGATTCATCAGTGTTATCCTATAACTAGTCCGAAAGCCCGAAAAACCACTGAACTTTGACAGACCCTACCAAAAGAATAATTATCTGTCAAAACACCTTTTAATGAGACTGTCTGTTCACATCATAAAAACAAATTCACTTTACTGCCATATGACAATCAGGCTGTTGTCATAACGACTCTGGAGTATTCAAAGATGGCTTTGACTAAGTGGCAAGTCAAGAAACTGAATGGTGGTTCGAACGGAACTTTCAGTATCACTTAAAAACAATCTTTGTTCGAAAATTGCTTCTGCAGAGACAGATACATTGTTTTGCAAAAGATGTATACACTGGAAAATGAGTGTACTAGCACATGACCAGATTAATTGAGTGGGCTGAATTATCTGCGAGGTTAAGAGAGGTTGAAAAAATCTACAGAGATATTAGCAGATCAGATTTTCCAAACTCAATAGGACAATGAAGTGAATAAAGAAACATAGGCATATCTAAAAGTCGCGAAAAAAGAGGATCATGTTGAAGAAAGATTCTTCTAGGGTGCTCATCAAAGCATCGGTCGTTGCCTCTCTCTCCAGTATCAGCTATATTTGGACTTGAGAAGAGTTTTGAACCACATGTCGCATCACAGTGACAACAAGTGATGCAAAATAAAAAATAATTTCCAGGTTGCTTAAATTGCGAGCAAATGTATTTCTACAAATTAACTTGCACCAAAACAAAAACTCTGACCATGCCGGTGAAGCGCTTATCTGAGGTGTATAAGGATAATTCCTAATCTAAAAATCTTGAGCAGTTAAAGAAGCCGTTAAGGGTCATCAACCGGAGATCAAATCGAGATTAACTACCCATGCACAGTCAATATATTATCGCCGTCACAGATTTCCGAAATTAAATAAAAATGGTGATATATAAATTAAATTTTAAACCATACATAGAATCTTTCATTTTTGTAACACAATTCTATATATGGTTTGAATGAAACTGAAACAACGGCCGCACAAAATATGTGCCAATTAGATCTTATAAGATGAAACAAAAAAGGAAATTTTTTTACCATGTGTAAAGAATCAATGTACACTCATTAAACTCGATGACTCTTTTATAAAAAACAAAGCGAATTAGGTAAGTCTGTTAACTAACCTAAAAGTTGGTTTGACATCCTCTTAACAACGATGACATGATCATCATGACTGAAGTAAGTTCAACGATTGCTTTAATCTTCTTTTTTTAGAATGAAAATGAAAATTCTGAAAGAGAAAACTCTTCATTTTTGAAACTGAAGAGTCAGAATAGTAATGAAGGTCAATGTTGAGCAATGACATTTTAAATAATTAAAGTTCAATTTAATTTGATTAGGAAGTTATATGTATTAAAGTGCTGTTAAACAGGTGAATATAATGTTTAATTACCTCACCCTTAAATTGGGTTTGGGGTGATTTTTGCGAAGGATTTTGATCCGCTGAATGAAAATCCGTTGAGAAAACGCAGCGCTCTCCCACTGTTCCCGAGATAATCTGATTTATATATCTAGATGACCTAATACTTGCTCTCTTATTAAATAGGAATTAAATGATTTGGATGCATCTTTAATTTTATTCAATAAGTACAATATTCTACACTAAATGCTCAATCTTATAAGCATAAACATCTCGGCTCCAACGCTTGTTCTTCTCTTTCAGATCTCATGCCTCTGCAAGGAGAATTGCAAGGTGTAAATTCCCCTTCATTCACAACTGTCGCAACAAAAACAGATTTTTGTCCATTATATTATGAATAAAATAAATAAAATTAATAAATTATCAAAATTAATGTTAATAAATATTAACACCGTTACATCACTTAGTTAATTATGCCGCCGTTGAGGATCGCACATCGAAGATGTTTACAGCTGCAATCCGTCAGTGAATTTTTCCCGGTACCAGAGTTCTTTTTAGACTACTGACACTCATATAGAGACCTTGACCAGGATGGGTTTGACCATCTAACCATAAACCACAAATATAATTTTGTGGATCCAAGAAAGTGGTAGATATTTTATCGTTTTATAAAAATAATTACAATCTAGCCAATTCTAATGAAGGCACTACACTCAAGGTAGGGTTAACCGTATTTGGTAACTGAGTTCCAAATACGGCATCTACGGATCTGAGAGTCTGTGGATGTACATGTGAAACAGCATTATACCCGTCGTGAAAAAAAGAAAATCTCATATATACTTAAATGTCAGAGAATAGAGTTTTTATTAGTACTAATAAGGTTATCATTGGAAACAAGGAAACAGCACAACTTTTTCTCATCGGATTCGTGTTCAGGAGGTCAAAAACTCCTAGAAAAAATGATTTCACCCAATTTTAAGGGGAGGCAACGAAACCTGATATTTGAAAAAATTATAATTAATTTGTAATCAATATTGGCATTTTTCTCCAGTAGAATTTCAGATGGGAAATTAGCCTACAAAGAGGAAACTGAATCTGTTCAGTATACTATTTCGCTCAACCGATCGATTTGCTGCTTCGTAAATTAATTTATTATTAAAAAATAAGCTTAAATATACAATCCCAATATTTATAACTGAATTTTCAAATTTTATTAAAAACTGATCTACAAAATGCATATGTCATAACATATTGTATCTTTTTTATGCTAATTCGCTGAGTCTATCAAGTTGATTCTTTGTAGGCTTATTCAGTATTAGAAAGTAAGGTCAGGAGCAAATCCTCAATATTTGCAATTTATTTTCCAATTTTCATTAGAAATAACTTACTGTAATGATTAAAATGCTGTTCCATCAAATTGATTAAGTTGACTCTTTATAAACTGATCAATTATTTAAAAAGTGTCTCAGGAAAAAATCTCAATATTTAAAACTTACTTTTTGATTTATATCAAATTTTCATCTAAAAAGATCAAAACGAGAAAATTTTGATCTTAAATGCAAAATAATACATTTTTAGTACCGCTGTATTCCACAGAGGAAGTTGACGCTGTGAAAGCTGATTTATTACCGAAAATGACACTGAGGACAAAAACCTCGATATTTAAAGCAATTAGTCATAAATCTTTTATCATCATATCGTAGCATTAGAATAAATATCATTTTTTAATTTATGAATATTGGATATTAATGTTTCGAAATGTTATTATTCAACATAGAGACTTTATTACTATTCTGGCTCTTTATTTTTGAAAATGTGGAGTTACCTCAATTGTGTTTCAAAAATCAGATATCGATAAAATTTGAAACAGTTATTGTAATATTACTAAGAATTTTATGTAATTTTACCCTATTTGCGGATTGTACATTTTCTTGCCTCTCCCTGGTGTTAGGTACCCCTATTGCTACAACTCAAAGAATAGACACGACAAAAAGCTGTCGAAAACCATAATTAATTTAAGTAAGATCAAACATAGTCTAGTTTTCATAAGAGTAGAAAAAATGATTAAAACGAATAGGTTCACATACCTCTTAATTCTATTTTTCCTAAAAATCTCATTTATTGAATCAAATCAAGCATGTATTAATTTTACCGATCGAAATTTAACTTCCAATTATTTAAACGTCAGTAATGATTTAATATTGAAAGATTTACAGAATCATCCCTCACATTTATATTGTTCATTTATATCAAAGTATGCTAGTATAAGGTTTTCTGTGAAATTAAAAAGCATCTTACGATTCGAAAAATACATTCTATTTGCACCAGTGTTTGCCAAATTTTGAAATTCCATACCATATCATACTAAATAAGAATATAGGTCACTGATAGAAAAAAAATCTCACCTTTTTCTTATTAGAAAAAATGATGATAGCTATGAAAACTATAATAATAATAAAAGATAATGAATTATTATTTTACACTAATTTTTAAACTAAAAAAAATATTTTTAAATGTAAAAATGCACTTTACTCTCATCATAAATGTTAATATCACGTGAGATAAGGGAAATAATTCATAAACATGCGAAAAATTTACATGCAATATTGTAATTCGAAATTTTCATTATTTTGAAACATAAAATAAAAATTACACGCGTAGCAAATGCGAATATCACATACTTGGTACTAAAACAGAGTGATTATTTTGTATCGAAATTTTGTACCAAAAATATTATTCTACGTATATTTTATATGTCATATATCAGAAACATATACCATATGGTTTTGTTCATTAAGTGAAATATGGTTGTGAACATTTGTTACCTAATAGTAATTCTTGCATGTGATCGCATTGGCCTGAACGATACCAGAAGCGCGTTGATTATTAATCGATTTTTTTATGTTAAATGAACCGATTATTATATACAAAGAAGATACAAAGAAGTTTTTTATAAGCAATGTAAAGTATAATAGAGAAATAAAGTTAACAATTTAACAATCTGTTAAACTAAAAACAAGTCACACGGCCGTTAATATCGAAATCGGACATTTTTTTGTTTAACTAATGGTTCCTACATGGTGTCCCATTCTAAATTATAACCTTCAATATTTCAGAAGCTAAGGATCCTACACAAATCTATTGTATTTTTTTAATTAATCAGAATATGCGAGGTTTTTAAATTCTTATGATTTTTTAATTTTTCTGTATTTTCTTTTGTTTTGTTTTTTATTCTATCTTCAATTTAAATTTTTTATCATGAATATTGCTAAATTTGTTTACAGCAATTGTCATTGTTTGTGCAAAATTTCAAGAGCTATTCGCGGCACACTATTCAAATGGGGTCTTTCATGTTTTCTCTGGTCGCTGGTGGGTCACGGAAAACAAGGTCCTTTATATAATTCTACAAAGAAAATCAGATGAGGTAAGATCCAAAGACCGTGGAGGCTATGTTGCAGTGCTAATACGACCAATCCAACGCTCTGGAAATGATTAATCCAAAAAATTTCGGACAGGCAGCATACTGAGCCGTCTGAAACTGGTGTTGATATCTTTTCGAACAAAAGAGGCAAGTAATACCGATACAAAAATCAATATTTTTAAGTAATAAGTATAATAAGTATGATCAGTAAAGATTCCAATTGAACAATTCTTAATTTTGAAACTACAGTAGAATCTTATCTAGATGACTGTGACAATATCATTAAACTCTCGCATAGAAAAAATAAAATTTTTAGATTGTGACTAATTTTAAAAAATATAACCAGTAAAAAACATCGATCCTTATGAGGACCACATAATAGGCAAACTTCGATCATGCAACCTTCTCGCCGTATGCAGTAGGTAATACTAATGCCGACGGTAACTATTAACATACAGTTTGTGTAAATTGAGCTTGAAAATGTTATGCATTGATGTAATAAGTTTTTCTTGTAAATACATCCGAACAATCTGCCGTATTTAGTCACGGATTTACATGATTAGTTTTCCCAAAAGTAAAAGCCTCAATGCCACAATGAAACTGTTCCGAACACTTTTTGTACTGAATAATCCTTTTTTTCTAAAAACATATAAAGATTCTTTCAAAAGTGAACGACCTTAGTTATGTCCTGGTCATTATGTAGCCCACACTGTGTTTTATAATCAAAGTTTTATGACGAAATGTTATATATGTTATGTTATGTTATGTTATATTATGTTATATTATTATACTCTGCCTTCCTGCATTAATAAAAGTATTTATAATATCGAAAAATAAATTTAAAATGAAGTAAACAAAAAAATCTTATTTATACATAATTTTTTTGTTTAATATCAGTTATGGTGGAAATGCAATTTCTAAGGGTTGCTTGACCCGCTCAACACGAAGCCTTCGTTAAGAAGGCTTCGTATTATTTAAGAGGTTGAAACTAAAGATTTCCTAAAATTGTATAAACTCTAAGTGCCCAGAATTTTCTTCCGGTCGTTATGCTACAGACCTGTCCACCGCACCTTGACTTTACCACTTGACGCACCGTAGCATCATTCCTTGACAAAAGGAGGCCAGCACTTCTTCGGTGGACAAAACCTGGATGTTTTGGTGTATCTCCACTGTGATATGGTACTGGCTTTTCAGCCGCGTAGTCTCCCGGGTATAAAAGAGCTCGTTTCTGTCTTTGTGAGAACTTTTGGCCACATCCAAGAACTTATTTTGCCTGCACTTCTATAGTGCTGGCGCTTGGCCGCATGTTGCCTGCACTTTATATGAACGGCAACCTTTTGGCCGTTCAATAATGTCTCAATGTTTTAGGTGAACTTTTTGACTACCGAAAGGTTACTTCGAGACCAGGACTCAATGCTTTCAGACATCAGGAATTATACAGTCACTTTACATAGTTAACCGCTCGAAAACTATAGAACTTAAAAGTCGCAAACTTTCGTTTTTACGCTTGTTGATTGTCAAGTCTTCGTGAAACCTTCCTAATGCACTAAATAATAATATTTTTGTATTTGATTTATATAATTTGCAAAATATCTTATATATTCCGATTTCTAAATTGTAGCCTTTTTCGATGACATGTCACATAATGATTAAATTTGTTTTGGTTAATTATCATGAACGATTATTTACATTTATACCTTATTATGAAGAACTCTTTAATTATTTCTTATTTAAATCTGATTACGGGATTATTTCATTGTTCAAGACTTAAAAAGCCGTTTTCACCCTTTCTTTATCATAGGAAACATTGCAAACCATGTATTTTAAATGTTGGTAATTATTAGTTTTATCGATTTTTTTACTTTCATAATTAAAAATTAAAATTGTTTAGTATATTGAATTATTAATGATTGTTCACTTAATTACTTAATTCAAAAATTCTTCCATGAATGGATAACGATTTTTTTTTTCTTAATACTTGTATCTAATTTGTTTCATCTCATTCTCTATATTTCATAATTTAGCTATATGAAATCATTTCTTGATAATCAATTAAGGCTATTTGTTTTTTTTTTTTAATTTAAGTACTCTCCTAAGTTGTAAATTTCGCTTCTTGTTACGTATAAGGATGTGATTTAGGGTTTTTCCAGGTAACCTCTGATTATTTTGTTGTTATGAATCCCCTTTATTTGATATTATTATTCAGGATTATTTATAATTATATTGATAAAAACTCGCATTTAAAAAGAGTTGAATAACTATGGCATAGTTTCAGACAGACTAGAAGATGGTCAACATATGACTATGGAATGGCAATAGCATAATGATGACGTAGCCTAGTAATAACATTGTAATATCACAGTAATGGCATGCCAGTAACAAAGGATTAATATTAACAATGTAACACGATTTTCGATTAGCCATAACTTCGGCACTTTTGATCAATAACAGAAACATTGGTTTTCATTTTGTTCATAAAATAATGAATTTCAATAATCAATTACAAAAATGACGGATAATGAAGCTGAGTTTTATATATATTTTTGTATGTACATGTTCAAAATTCACATAATTTTGAACAAAAAGTTTTTTTTGTTTATAGAATGTTTGCCCTAGGTACAACCATTTTTCGAAAAATTTCTGCGATGTTTTGCAAAAGAGATTTCAAGGTTTAATGTGTGAAAAAAATTAACTGTTTCAATCAAATTCAAGGAAGATACGTTCAGTTGAGAAATGACAGTATTTCTGGAGATTGTGAATTCCTCCAAAAGAGATAAAAACTGAAACGTAATTAAGATAAAAGTAGTGTGAATACCTCCAAAATGGAAAACGCATTAAAATAAAAGATTGTGTGAATTCCTCCAAAATGAAAAACTCATTAAGATAAAAGATTGTGTGAATTCCTCCAAAACAAAATAGTCTTTATTTTATATCATCGCAAAATACATTTTTTATTTATTTAGATTTTTATATACATTCGTTTTGTTTTACTTGTTTGGATCGCTGTCTGACTTTATATTAATTGTATGATATTTATTATATGCGGAAACTTTTTTCACGAAAGCGAAACGTTCAATTACATTGTTTTTATAATTTTGGCGTTCTTTCTGTATGTCATTATATTTCTGTAAAGTAGTAATTTATCATTCAGTTAATTAGAATTAGAAAAAATAAATGTCGATAATTAAATGAATTATCCCATCGTTTTAATGATTATGAGTTCAATGATTACTTCTTATTAATTTTAATTTTAGGTATTTCATGCTTATTGATTACATTTTGAAAAATATAGTAAACATTTGGAATCTAGTAATACTAAATTATATAAAAAAATATTCAAGAAGATAGCATGAAAGTGCACAACAAAGCAATAGTGTAAAAGCAAAATTATTTTTAAAATGTCAAAAAATATTTACAATCGATTCAAATCCCTTTTTAATTATTGTACGCGTATACAGATAAGATGTACGAATTTCTAGAACCTGCAGAATACACATAAAATAATACACAGATTGAATACACATGAAGTGAAAATAATTATAAATACATTTAAAATGTTTCTACGGCATTATTTGAAGGATCGGCAGTTTTACGTTTGAATTTAAAGAAAATCAAAAACCTTGTTTATAACTTTAATGCGATGAATCATATTCTGTACATGTCATATTTTAGTTTAGGCACTTCGAATTCGATAAATATATTGAAATTATCAATATAATTTATTGCGTCGTTTTATTTATTTGGCATGATAAAAATTATGATACATAAAATAATGTATTCTTTTACATATCGCTGCACTAACCTTAGCATATTGTAATAAATTTTTTATAAGTTGAAATATTGTCCCTCTTACTTTAGATTCATTATTTTGATTAAAAAATTCGGATAAAATTTCCGAAAGTAAATTAAAAAACAGCATATTTAAATGCTGTTTACCCATTTACACCCAAATTATGAAATTTGGGTGTAACCATTTCTACAAATGTCACTCTTTTCTAATCATGTCAGAAAATGGAAACACATTCCTATGAAAACTCGAATTTTATTGTATCTATTTTTCTCCATTTTATCTTGTTCTCCATTTTTGTTGGAACTGCGGTCAATCAATCAATCATCCAGCTATATACCACATCTTAATAAATATAGAATATATACACTAATTTTTTATCATTAAATGCGAGTTAGCGTTTTTAATCATATTGATATATTTTGTATATGTTGGTATAATTTAACGAAATTGCTAATTCGCCAAGTGAAATTTTGTCATGTTTGAATGATTCAAATAAACTAATAAAATTCACAAACCTGGCATAACCAGCAATTATACTAAAACTATACAAACTTAAAAAACTTAAAAAGTAGCTAATGGGATGAACTGATAAAGTCACATTTTCCAAATATTAATATTTTTTGTCAACTATAACCATATTGGTCAAAGTTGCTCTTAGAAAATTTGGACGATCTCGAAAAATTGGAGCGTCTACTAAGCGATCCAAACCAACGATCAGATTTTTTAAGTAATTAATTTTCTTCTATATAATAAAAGAAGTTTAGTTATTCGTTTCAATATATTGTTTAATTTATTATTTTTCAGTTCCAAACATTATCGACCGTTTTTATACAAAAAGTAAAGCTGACAAAAATTTCACCCATCTACTTCAGGAAATCTTTGAACAGAAATTTGTACTAACATTCACTGTATCCAGACAAGTTGCAAATAAACAAATTTTCAAAAACACAAAAATATATCATCATTTATTCTGTAAATATGACAATAATATAATAAAGGCTAATTATCTTACATTAATTTCTTCTAATAATTAAACTATTGAATTTTTGTTTCAGTGTTTATTTCTAATTCCGTTAATAAAGAAGAGAATATTGAAATAAAGCTGTATAATACAGCGTTAAAGTCGGTCCTCCCAAATGCGAAAGATTGGAACAATGCGCGGAAACATAAACAATGATTGTTTTTCCGTTTTTTACCTTCAGACTATTTCTAATTGTTTATATATAAAAATAAGTTAGAATGAAAAATAACAAAATTTAAAAATGGAATTTGTTATTCCTTAAAATTCTCCTAGATGCCACTAAATCGCAGTTTAGAAATTAATTTCAAAGGAATCATTTTTTGATTCTATAAATTTTGAAATAGATAATCATTATATCAATAATTCTTATAATTTTTGTTACTTTAGAATATTATTAACTATTTTAAGCATTCAGTACGTTACTCAATTATTAAACTATCGTTTTTCTAGTGACGAGAAAATAATGAGTATAACACAAGTTTAATTAGTGACTAAAAAGTTAAGTCCTGACGGTTTTCGTTATTTACTCTTGAATTTTTCTCGTTAGTTTTTACCCTCGAAAATAGAAAAATTTGGTAGTAACTTGTGGATCATTTGCGTAAATTTCTGCTTGGGATTTTACTCTATTTTGATACTTCGTTACTAATTAACCCAAGTAAGGTACATTTGTGACAAATTCAGTTAAGAGAGACTATTGACCATTTTACTCATTACAAGAAAATATTTAGATATTAAATCAGTTAATAATGTGAGTTTTATATTTTAATGTATGATTATAAGCTTTTTATGTTCTCGTAGATGAAATTTTTACAAAGAAGTATACTTAAAACATGTTCGGATACTTATAATATAAGATAAGTATGATAATAGCATTAGAAACTCATAACTCAACATTGTGCGTAACTCGCTCTCTGATCTTCCAACTTCTTATTTGAGATTATAAGATTTCTTGTATCAAAATGAAAAAATTTTCGAATGTGAACTCAAGTGCTGAGCAACATTTTTTAATCCTAAACTTAAAAGCTTATTTGAAAAATTTTAGATTTATCTTTTAACTAAACTATTTGCGTCATGAAAATTAAATTAGAAAAAAGCTTGATTCATCTAATCATTGGGACGACCCTTGATCTAATAAAATAAATAATTCAAAAGACCAATAAATTGCGCTGGTTACGTTATAAAATATAATTTGACAAACCATTGTAACTATTACTATTACCGACAATTATAAGTTGATTAGAACACCTAATGAAAATTATTATTTATGAATTTGTAATTCATAAATAATAAAAAAAAAGAGACACGGTTTAATGCAGGTATACTGATCTATGTTGAATAATGCAAAACAATCGTCACGATGCGTATGATTAAAATTTAATTTTCATTTGAAGCTTAATTATAAGAAATGTTTACAATTCATAATCATGGAAAAGACGGACAGACATTCAATGATCAATACAATCAATTTATTAAACAGTATGCTAATGAAAATGACAAATTTTTCAATATATAAATTAAAAAAGACTATTGCAAGAATAATAAAATTTATAACTAATGGTCCGATTGACAAAAATTGTTGGTTGATGTAAAACTAAACTTGAAGCAGTCTTATTTGTGACAAATTAAGTTTGACCATGATGCGCTGAATATCATAGCACAAAAAATTCCGATAAATAAGAT
>JABFQD010003143.1:0-13779 GCA_022817045.1 Psix sp. ZL-2020 | reverse complement strand
ATATAATTATATATATATATATCCAGCCATTATATATATATATATGCTGGTTCAAAGCTTAGCACTTTTGATTTTGAGGTTTCCGGTAAGTCAATAAAATTTAGCTTGTTGCAAACAATTGAATAGTTTGCACTTTATCAACTCGGGATCATTGTTAGGGACTGTTGTGCTTGAATATTAATACTTCTAACGCCAAGCAAACACTTCATTGTGAAACAATAGTTATTATAATATCTATATCTATATATATTTATATATACATACTTCTGAAACGAAAACTATAATTTCAGTCTAACTCATGGTAAGAGGGTGTATCTGTTATGCTTCTCCTGTTATGTTACTTCACACTCCGCCAGTTTAAAGTTTCACACTGAATCGATGGAAATATATAGATACGAAATAACGTTACAGTTCGCGTACACACTTTTTGATGGCGTGATTCAACTTGTCGGACAAACTATGAAGGAAACGTTATTTCGCGTCTCGTCTTTTGATAAAAAAAAACTTAAATTAAACAAAGCTACTTAGCATTGTGTAAAGTGAATGCAAATTTGATGTCGAGACAAACTGAATGTAAATCCAATTTCTCATTAGCCAAAATGATTTATGCAAAGTGTACACATTACATAACGTCGAAGTTTTGCCTTGTATCTTTGTGTATGAAAATTAGTCTTTTTTGATGAGAAAGGATTTGTTATTTATTAATTAATCAGGTGGTTTTTGACTCAAAAGTACGGCAAACTAAAAATGATAGAGCATTCATTTGGAATATATCTATATGTTTATTTGTTTCTATAAATTGTATGTTTTGATCTAGCTCAAAATAACATATAATCATTTTGTAATTTCAATCTTATCATGATACACGTTAGTGTCTCGCACCAAGTACAAACGAGACATCTCTTTATATATATATATATATATATATATTCTAGAACCAGTATATTCTATAATATATTCCGCTTTATTCAACCTCCAGTTCGCCATCAAGAATATGAAATAAAACACAAATTAATTAACCAGCCGAGATGTAACATTCAAACAAAAACAGTATGAACCATAAATTGAGAACACCGATAACATTTAAAATTCTAAAGAGATAATCGATCCACATCAGTTATGGATCTTGTCATAAATTGTAATAATAAAGGTCACGGTAACTTTTATGCAAAGAATTTGCACATTTTTCCCGAGGTGCTATCAATGACGTAACCATTATAATTTGCATATTTACCTGTGTTTTCTATACGAAATGGCTATCTATCAAGAGATAGTCGGAAGCGGACCCCATTTTCTTGGACTAACAACTTCCGGTCGTCTCGCGTGCTCTTATTGCTCGGATGTCGATGTAATTGCGACGTTTCATAGCCGGCAACGCAAACATAATAACCCCGTCCTATGCGTCTACCCGTTAAAACGTACTTCGACTTAATTAACTCGATTCAGCGCTTCCTTCCTTATTTATGGGTTCGCGAGGCTCGTCCTTTTTTTGCCCGACAATATAAGATTTCTCGCAAAGAGCACCCCGTATGTGCACCAAACTTTGTCTCGCACGTTTATTTATTTCATTTCACCTCGTTTTTCCATCGCTCCGCGAGTCCGCGCTTTTTCACTTTCTCCGTCGGCAGCGCGCGCGTTTATCTGCGCGTCGCTCGCTCGTCCCCCAGGAACGTCGCCAGAAACAAAGTGGATTCCCAGTCGTAATAAAGAGACTCGGGCGTAAAACGTATCACTGCCGCAACTTCCTTCTCGTTTGCGTCTGTCTCATTTCCCTCGTGTTTCTCCGTCGCGCCGATACTACGGGTTCGAATGCTACTGCCTCGGCAGGGTTTCAAACCTCCGCCAGAAGATCCGAGGCTGCCAGCCCTTCGTCTTTCCTTTATGTTTGTTTGCATTATTTCTTACTGTTTTCGCTCCGAAATCGCGCGATCTCTTGGGAAATGATCGCCACCGAATGACGGATTGTGAGCCATCGACGGGGTGAGGGATTTGCGTGGATTTTTGGCATACGAGAGAAATCATTTTGTTGTCGAGCACAAATCATATAAAAGAGTCAATGAATATTTTGTTTCGTCGAGCTTTCTGGTTTACGCAGTTTGGGGTGAAATATCTCATTTCCAATATTTCAAAGATGATTAGGATAAACAGTCTAACACTATGAAAATATTGTTTCCTAATATTTCATGAATATAATATAGATTTATATAAATAGTTTTTCAATGATGTTTTACTGTTGTAAATTTTCTTATTATAATCGTTAAAATTATGACAATTAATTGTGGAATTAACTATGATTATCTACCACTTGTATGACATCAAACTGAAGCCATAATATAAGTTTGGCATCGACCTGGCAAACGTCTGACATTAGTGCGATCCACTATATATATGTATGAATATATAATGGCGTCATCTGAAAAAAAATTAAGATTGTAATTTATACAAATTACAAAGAAGTACATTTTAACAACATTAAACAGATTTTCGAATTTGATGGATTCTAAAAAAGACAAAATTAAAGACAATTAAATTTCCTAAGTTGATAATCATTCCATACTAGAATGAACAATCATTATTAGTAATCTTTATATTATTTATTAATAAGAGAAAATTTTAATTAAAGAAATACAATGACTACATTTATTCTCTATTTTATTTCTAGTGGGAATCACGACAGCGATAATGCCTAATTTCAATGAATTATCGTTTATAAATTTGTTCTTTTTCGAGACACAGTATAATCAAAATTGTTACGGTTTAATCTCACCATATCTATAGTTCAAAAATAATGTTGTAACAGATGGAAGAAACTTTCTCCCATTCATAAGTCTTATAGTAAGAAAAAAGTGTTCTGAAGTAAAAAGAGATTTCGATCCAAGAACGTTAGAATTCAAGAGAGGAAATTTCATTTTGTTTCAATCTGAAATCAACAAAGAAACTGACATTTCTCTATCATTTTTAATAGACATTATTTAGAAGATTTTTTGTACGTTATATATATTATTTAATATGTTACAAATAAGGCACATACTAAATTGTGTTTATTATCGAAAAAAGAACAGCAATATATAAAATTACAAACAATTGTTCCACAAGAACAATTAAGTAACACAAAATACTTTTTACTTTATAACTAAAACACACATTTATTGGACTACCTTTAGTGAATGATTTCCATCAACTTCTTCGGCCTCAGCTTATCGGCTTTGAGTTTGTAACCTAATTGACAAGTTGCTATTAAATATCAATCATTTTCCATTACTCTTAACTTTCGATCGAAATCTTAGCAAATACTACTAACTTATCTTCCCCATCATCATTTCCCTTTCGCGGCTTTTCATTTGTTTCTCATCTATTATTCCTCATTACCAGTTTCCCTTTGATCACGTCCATTACTTTATGTTTTTCATTAGCTGCTTTCCGCCGCGTCAGTCTCATTATTTTTTATCTCTCTCTCTTTGCCTACGCCTCCATCTCAGTTTCTGTTTGTATTATCTTTCTTTGCTTTTTTCTTCACTTTGTCGCATTATCTCGGGCCGTTTTCGCCTTGAATCGCGCTATCCCGGGCACCGAAGGATAATCTCGCGACTGTTACTCAAACTCAAACTTGTCCAATTGCGCACCTCTTGTCGCATTATGCTAGCGAGTTAATCTAAACTTTCGCACAAACTTTAGTCCCGTGCGAAAAGCAGTCCTTTGCGTACCTCCACCTTCTTTTTGACCATGATTAAAGCGTCCAGGAAAATGAAGTGGCGCCCGCTCGGACGCGCTTTTCCATCCCAACCACGCTGCCCGTACGAATCGTAGTATAATTACTTGTTTATTTCCAATAGAGGTAAACGGTCTCAAATTCTGGCTGAACCGGAACCATTTTTTTTGGTCATCACACATTTTAATTAATTTTGACGCGAGTTTTCAGAAAGTTGCGATAACTTGATCAAAATGAGCTTCGTGTTTGGTGAAAGGAATCTCTTAATGAAACGTTGATATTCAATTAAAAATGAAACTTAGTATTCGAAATTCGGAACCCGACTCTCAGCACAAAATGACAAACTTGGCAATACGATCGTGAATTCCATACAACATTCAGCGTTTTCAAGTTTAAAATTCTGACCGTGTCTACGAAATTATTTATCAAGATATAATCGCGAGAATTTCTAAACATGATTTAAGACTGCTGAATGCATAACGAGAGCGAGCAAACTTCAACTCTTGACAATTATCATGCGTAATTCCGTCATATCTTGCTGATCAAAAAGTTAAATTTGTTTTATTTCGAAACGCGACGAAATAACTTTTTTTCTCGTTACCGCAGTTTTATTTTACGTTGACGAACAAAGGCAAATTTCGGTTGATTCGATTTCCGATGGTACTCAAGCGAAAGTGACGAACCCAATCGGCGATAAATAATTGTTTCGAGCTATTTTTATTGCGCTCTCGAAAAGACCGGCACTAGAGATTTTCTTGTAAATTAATATTTAGTGAAGATGTGTACCGCGTTAAAACTACAAAGTACTGTAATTTAGGGGGAAAGTAACGTAAAGGAATCCAGAAAAGAGGATAAAAAGCTTAAAAGTTTTAATTTAAAACCCATTAGGTCAGTTTTGATGTACCCTGTTCGCTTGGAAATTGTGTCTGAAACTTGCAAAGTTCAGAACCATTTACGCACACAGAGCGAACTCACTTTTTAATTCACGGAGCCAAATCTAAAATCACTTTTGATGAATGAATTGTTTTTCATTCATTTCTATTTACCTTCTCGAAATAAATATTGTCGTTGTTCTGAAAATATAAGCTATGAGAATAAACTGCGTTGTTTCGAAAAAATATCTAGTTTCAAATTACATTGGTTGTTTAATGTTTGCATACACTTTTTGCATCTACGTAACGGTACAAGTGGAATGAAGAAAGTAACCCAGGCTAGTTGATTTGTTTATTCATGTAATTTTTACAATCAGAGAGCGTGAAGTTAGAACAGCTTATGGTAATGGGAAAACTTTTGGCGCGATGCCCACTAATAAAGGACTTTCGTAGGACTGAGTCTTGAGTTCTGTTCGAAGCGTATACACGTCTTAAACAAACTCTTGTGTTAGAGTGTGAACTGTTGGCAAGATGATAAATCGACTTCAATCGAGCGTTTCGTGAATGAGCCTCGCGATAATTAACAGCGCACTAATATTTATACAATATCCTCGATCAGACTCTTACAAACAGTCGTGTGCGAGTTTGCTTAATATTATAGAAATATATTCCCCTAGCACAAACATCACTCCGGAACTTTATTAATTAAATTACAGTAAGCTACATATCACCTTGACTGATTTGCATAAATACTCGCTGATTCAAATGATAGATCGCATCGTAAGTTCGCGCCAACTATTTTTGACGACAGCGAATAATTGAGATCAGTATTTTTCACGCGAGTTATTCTGTCGAGAAGTGCGCGTTGGAATGAAAAATCACTATTACTTTTGATAAGCGTGCCTTGACTTCTTTCATTTGACTTAATTCAATCTGATGCAACATCGCCAACGAAAATGAGTCGCGACAGTCCAATCATCGACTATTGGCTGATAGAAAAACGAAGCTTGCGCGCAGCTGAGAAAAAGACGCGATCAACTTCAAGGCTATAAGCCACTCAATTTTTTAGGCGACCCAATTTCTTGCGTCCGAGCGTATTAGCTCACTGTTTTAGCCAACTTATTATTCATGAGAGCGAACGAGCTCTTTTCGCTTGTCTTCGGATAAAAATCAACTGCCAACTTTTTCACGCTCAGATCGATTGGTTTACACTACAATCATTCCAAATCACTCGACTACGATTCTATGAGATCTTTTTTCTTCCCATTTTCGCGGAACATTTACTAGATACTTCGAATTTTGATGTTTAATTAGAGACGTGCGATTTAATTGCATGATTCTATTAAGTCATTAGTTGAAATTGTTATCTCTTTTTTTGCGTGAGCCAAAGTAGGATAATTAATTAAATTCAGATAATGATGTATAAAATTTGTCGAAAAATAAACGGAAGCTGGAACTGTTATTTATTCCAACTAAGCTACTTGAAAATTGGCATTTTAACTGAATGGTCAAAAAGTTTGAGTTCAAAAAGCAAATGACGATGTTGAAATGTTGCCTGTAATCTGCGCGAAATCGACAGAATGTAAGGCGATCAAAATTAGTTATTCGGCTAAAAGGAAACATTGATTTTGTCATTGCAAAGACGATGCTGAGGACGAAAGTTTGAACCATAAAATTTGAACGAGCGTCCGAGAAATCGTATAATCTAGCGAAAATCTAAGTGCCGTAAACGGTACGTTAGACGCAATTATTCTGATAAAGGTATGTATAAATTAGTGAGACTTAGTAAAAGATTGAAGGAGTTGTTCTCGACGGATGTCTTTGAAAGATCGAGCGAAAGATTTGAAACGATAAAAGGTACAATCTTATTGCGTCGTCTTGAAACTTACTTCACTTGGAACTTCTGCTTCCCTTATTTTCTATAATAAGTTAAAAATTTATATCTGTTAGTAGCTCCATTTTAAAAGCTCCGAATGCCCTTTTTTGTGCCCGAAGTTAGTTCTCTAATTGAGATCAAATGACTGTCATGATAAACTTGTTCCAACTATTTTTAACTTATGGAATCTATCAATTTTTCTCCATCGGTATAGATTCTTTTCTATACTTTCAAATATTTTCAATTCGTCTGTTTAAAAATGTAACGAAATTTATCCCAACAATATAATCACAGTTCAACCTTGTGCGACGCTGCTGCACTTTGTATAATTTCAAGCGTCGAAACGTAAAATCGGAAAATTGATCTAAAATAGTTTCGGCACTTGAATAGCGAGCAAAGTGGGCTAATGTAATTTGACTTTGTGAAGGTCTGGGTAATATAAGTATTAATATAAATTGCACTTACAGAAAAAGCAACGCAGTCTTCAAGTTCGGTGAGAGGCGCTTCCGAACAAAACGTGCCTTCGGTGAGGAAGGATGGCCGGGGAGGTGGAGGCAGCCGGAACTTGGGAGGCGGCCCAGGGCACTCTGGACAATCGGTGCTTTTCAGCGCCTCGAGCTCCTCCATCCTCCAAGCCAGAGTGCTGCAATGAGCGCAAAAAAACGTCCATTAATACAGGGACTTAGAATCAAATTTCAATTCTATTTCTAATTAGACTTCTAAATTGAAAAAAGTAAATTAAAGTAAAAAGAAAAGGAAGACGACAAAAACTGAAAAAAGAAACGCAACCATTGTGCGGGTATTGATCACGTCGCTCGGCGTGACAAAATCCCGTTTGATTTGATTCGGCGGCTCGAAATTGTTTTAGATTTATCGGCGGATGAAGCGAGTCGAGTAAATACGGAATGTTCCGTGTCGTTCGCGGGGGTTAATTATTTGAAATAAAGAAGACAAATATTGGACTTCGATTATTCGTTGTTTTCTTATTCCCCTCGATTTGTCACGTTGATCGATTGAGAGTTGCGATTTCATTTTCAGTGGGAAAAAGCTCTACTTATCTCGACTTTTTTCTAGACTTCATTTTCAGAATTAAAAGCACGCTTTTCAAAATCAACCGCTAAATCCTACATATCTATTACTGTTATGTAAACTACTTGAAGCAGCCGCGGTTAATACTGAAACAACGAGATGGTCATTGCAACCGCTAATCTCTCTGCCATTACGTTACACGATCGCTCATTCCATCCGTCTTTGTCTTTGTTAAATAATTAGTACAACGCAATTCAGCGTTACGTGACTCCGTAACGCTCAGGCTGATATGCGAATTGTTCGCTCCGCTGGCGAACCGTTCGCGCGAGCTCCTTTCGCCGAATGATCGCGTCTTTTCAGTCACCCCTGTATCAACAGACGTTGAAAGAAGATCACGCTCCAATAACACGTTTGCTTCGAATTTGTATTATCATGCTGTAGAGCACCATTCAAACTTGTTTAAGGGTATGCCTATCAGACATCAGTGTTTCTTTACCGAGTTTTACAATCATTCAATTAAACAGATGATAACGATTGCGGCAACAGTTTTTAACAATCATGCATCAAACTTATGCAAACAACTAATATTTATGAATATCATCATTTTTTTCATTTTTAAGTCATGCTCCAATATCAGTTTATGTAAGTACGGTTATGTGAAATATGTTCAAAATAGCTTCTGAAATAAACATTTTTTTTTGAACATTTTTCATATTTATTTTTGGTTTGAAGAAAAGAGATAAATGTGATTTTCACTGTAGTCTTTTGTACAAATTTATTCTAAGTTTATAGAGCGATAAAGGGATATATGTAAAAAATCTAAATCGTGACTTCAATTGATATGCACATCATTTTAGAATTTATTCTAAATAAAGGTAAGTTACGAGAGCGGATTAAACGAATTTCCTGAGTTTCATTCATTATTTAGCAATTAGAATTCCATATTTAATATACTAATAAGATTTGAAACTTTCTGAATAATCTCATTTATCAGTATATGTAGTAAAAATATTTATTTTTGAATAACGGAATAAAGTGAAGTTATTAACATGAAAATATTTAAATGATAATTATCAAATAATTCACTTTTTAACGAGATCATCATTATATTATGTGATACGTTGTCGTTTAAAAAGCCAAATTTTCTTTATATATATAAAGAAAATTTTTCGTAAAAAGAACAATTTCTTTATATACTATTTTTCGAATTATAAACATATCAAACTTTTCCATCATAAAAGTATATTGGTGATATTGGATTAGAGTAATACATTAATGTTAAATAATATTGAAGCATTTTTCTGTACAAATAATTAAGTAACAAAAGTCTGATCTAACTAGGTTCGATGTTACGTGATTAGACTTGAGTTTCATTGAAATATATTAAAATCATTTTCTCTGATTAAATATTATAGAACATTATTGATCTAATTCAATCTTACTCAATCTATTCTACTTGTAAGCGTAATTATTTCCTAAACAATTGAATTTAACTAAATTTAATTAAACATTGATTAAACAACCTTAATCTAATCATGTTTTGCTCTATTTTTATTCTTCTGATTACAAAATACGTCAGAGATATATTGACAATGTAATTTCGACATATCTTTTTGAAATATGAGAAATGTGCAGTATCAAATTATTAAAATATATATCAGTACATTGTTAATATATTTTTATAATTACTCAATAAAACGTGATTAGTTATCATTGAAAAAATGAGGAAAAAGCTGATCTTATCGAAGTTTAATTACATTACGAATTCCGTGAAAAAAATCTGTGATTTGGATAAAATCTGAATGAATTCGTCACATGTAAATAGCTTCGTCTCTAAATTTAATTTAGATTTGAATCAGATCAAATGTAAGTAACCAATATAACTCAGGTCAGGACTTTTCCAACGTGGAATGTTGAAGAATGTTGAAATTAGTATTTACATTTATTATAATGTAGTTTACTTTTCATCGTTTATACGAAGAAAAAACTATTTCCTATTTTAATAATATTAAACTATCATTCAAAGATTTAATATTTTTTGTTTTGATGAAAAAATAATGATATTTAAGAGAATATCATGTAATGGATAAATGACTAAACTTGTTGATTTGATTAAATATAAACATTTTAAAGATCATAATTGAAAGAGTTATTTCATATTTATTGTATAATATAATCTCATAACTTTTAGAATCTAAAACATTCGTTGAATATTTATTTTAAATCTACTCCCATATGTATTCTCAATCTGAATTTAAATGGTGTAATGCGCTTGAAACTTAATGTCTTTATAAGATCATTTCGAGTTATTTTTAATGATTATATCAATATTAAATAGATTCAGTGTAAAATCACATGAACGTAAAATCAATATTATTTTAAAAAAGTTGAAATCGATTTAGCATTAATGAAATGATAAAACACAAATTTGAATTCGTATAACTAAACGATATATTTAGCATTGATAATGATACTTATTTGTTCGCTTTGATCCTAACTCTGTTTCGCGAAAACTTGCTTGCACGAACGGTCGAGTAAAAACCTAATTAACTTTCGGCCTTTGTAAGCGCCTCGGCATTGTCAAATTACACAACGCAACGCGAACGATGAATATGAGATTTTATGTTCTGAATATAACATCGACGGATTTTGGATCTGAGCGCGAGGTAATTTATTTAAATCTGCACGAGCGAAAGCGTATTACGCATAAAAGCGTATTTTCAGAAAACACTTTTGCTTTCCGCAAAAAGTGTCGATCCCATTAGCATAGAGAACAAAGCGGTCGCTCTCGTCGATTGATATGCTAATGCCGTGCACAGAATTACAGAGCCATAATGAATCAGTTACGTCTGCCACGTCTTCCGCGGGCTGATTAATTGTTTGTCCAACGGCCGACACATGTGCGCGACGATTCCTCGACGGAAAAGATTGGAAAAGTCTTTTGTACTGGAGTTCGGAAAGTTATATAAGACACGAAGATTTGCGGCGAGCCAAACAGTTGCCGGTGATTTATGGGTCAATTTTTAGCAATAACGTATCCTTTCTAAAGACTAATGTCAATATTATGTTTTTTTTTAAATATCTCACCGATCTCAGTGAAACTTTTTCTATAGGTATTTTAAAATATCGTCATGGATTGTATGATGGAAAAAAATAATAGATCAAAAATGCAAATTTATATAACTTTCATTAATGCGACAACCAGAATATCGAGAAACAAGAGAATCGTAATTTTGTTAAATGTGAGCAATTTTTAAAGCAAAAGTGTTGCAAATTGAAATGATTTCTTGGCCCAGGGCTAAAGCGCATTTCGCAAAGTTGCAAGTTTCTTGAATAGTGAAATTCATTTTCGGCCAGATCTTGCCGAGCCACGTGATATTTATTGTATATTTTCAGCCAATAACGGATTATTACTTGCGGGAAGTCTATTAAGTTAGCTTATCTTCAAACAGCGACCAAGGCAGCAGCGGAAACAATAATACCGAAGTTGTCCCAAATTAGATTCAACTCGGAATGATTGGAAAACTTCATAGAATCACTGGCTGACAATAAAACTTCGAACCAAGTTTCACTCCGAAAATGTATATATAAATTATATTTATGTTATATATAACAATAAAAATGTACGGATAGGTTCGTCTGCAGTTACGATTGATTGTTTCTACGCTCAGGTCGAAAATCGACATTTGATATAGTTATGTTATTTCCTGGCTTTTCTTTATATTTTTTTCCGCCAATCTCCGTTAATTCGCTATGTTAAGTTATGGCGTTGTTGACTTTAATCAAATAAATTAAAAGTCAAATAAAAAGATGCCTTATTGTAGCTTTATTTATTAAGAAGCTTATTTATTTATAGTCACAAATAAAATATGAGCTTTTGAGATAAAACAAAATGGAGAAAACTAATTTAGCTGAAGTTTACACATAAGAATAGTGTTTTTCTACATGTCATACACGAATTTAGTCGTTTCAATCAATGAACTTGTCATTGGACAACACAATTCATTTATTTAGCTATATTGAGAACACCGCAAAGAACTCAAATTTATTTTAATCGAATGTTTTCGTACATTCATGCTATCTACATCTAATAAACGAAATTTATATATGTACATATACATATATGTAAACTCAGACGCGTGGGAGAACTCATTTTTTATTAATTTTGAGGTTCGTTTGATGAGCATTGTTACAATTGCTGGGCCATTACTTTTCCTGATGAAATTAAAATGAAGCTTTCACATTTGTCTGAAAATTAGAATCAATTTTAAATTTAATTGGATTATTCATTAAAATAATTTATATTTGAAACAAATTTAACACAACGGTGGACGCGGAAATAATTATTATGTGAAAAAATTATATGCGACTAAATTACAGGCACAATCATATAAATAACGGCAGATAAACATATTTCATTACATTTGCGTTCATTTTGGTTTTAGGACTCGTGGCTTGTAAATGATATAAGGTGTGTGTAGTTTGGCAAATGTAATAGATTAGACCGAGTATTCGAGTGAAATATTAGTATAATTATTGTTAATTATAATTGTTTTATAACAGAGTTGGTTGAAAATTAATTTTAATATTCTTCATGAAAACATGTTTGAAATAAACAGAAGGATATGAGCTAACGAAGCAATCTTTTAAATTATTCAAATATTACTTTTGAACGATGAAAAATCAGGGATCGAAAAAGTATTCACAGAGGACAATAAATACCGCGATTCAAGCAAATTTAAGAACTTTCTCAATAAATTACACAAAATGCACATTTTTGTATGTACTTTCGAAACAGAATTCACCGTTTCATTTTGTATATACATTGAGAACAGTTAGTAAAAACAATTTCTCAGTTGATTTTGTTTAGTTGACTTCGGTACAACCTCTGCAATTTTGTTAAAATAGTCACTTTTCTATTTTTTTAAAACTAAATTTCAAGATTTTTTATTCAAATTTGAAGCAAATAGTTTTTACTGACTATTTTCTCAGCGACACGAAACTTCGTCTTTTCCTAAAGTAGACGAAGATGTAGATAGCTTAAATGAATAATTAATCAGCTCAACCAGGTGTTCGTTATTGTTCATAAATTCTGCATTTATTGACATTCGATTCGAAAAACTCTCATTCGCAATAATGGGTTATTTTCTATTCCAGCATTACGATATTATTATTTGAGTAAAAAGCATTATCAGTCAAGAAGTTTGAATGGAGAAACCTTCACTGGGATGTTGGCGAAGATATTCGCGTTATGAAACAATAGCATTGCTGGTGCACGTATTTGCGTAAACATGCATCGGGATGATATTCGGGGGATAAATAAAGATTTGGCCATTGCGGCTGTGCATTATACAGTGCGCTCTGCTCACGACGATTTCGGTCGGGAATTGCGCTCTGCATTTGAATGAGAAACGGACTGCGCCGCGCGTTGTGGAGCACGAGAGACTGCTCGCCGGGATTTTCGGCGGAGACATCTTCGATTTTAGACGGAGAAATGGAACGGAAGGAAGGCTGCATTTATTAAACTGAGCGCGAACGTGCTCGGCTGCCGCCTCATCTCCTCCGTTTCGACTTTATAGGGCATATTTGCGCGGCTCTTGCCTGTGTCGCTTTTCGCCGGCGGTTATCCACTCGCCGGCGCATTGTTATAAATACGTTTGCGCGATCGCTTCCCGTTCAGGGATTACTTGCGGTTTGCCGATTTTTATTTTTCCCACGCCACATTGACTCCGCGAAATAATGCAGACACTTGCCCAAACTTCAGCCCGCGCGTATCGATTTCGGATACTTTTTACGCTGCGCCTTTTCAACCTGAGATCGGCTTGGTTTACGTTCTTTTTTTATTTCCCCCGAACTCGTAAATTCTAGTCGCATCTTACGGCTAACGATTTTTTTACCCCCTACAAATGTTTATGATTTTCGATGCGCAGCGTCATCGCTTTTTAGCCCCAGTAAAATCGAGACGTCGACAAAATTCGCTGCACATTTTTTTTCAGTGTGATTTAATTTTTCACCGTTTTTTTTTTTTTTTTTTTTTTTCTTATATTTATATCGATCAACTTATTTTTATAAATTTCCACATCTTTTTCGTTTTCTCTTTTTTTTTTAATATTGGCAGCTCATAATGCCAACTCGGGCAATTCGATAGTCAATATAAATATAAAAAGTTTGATAATGGGTATTGAAACTTGTTTATTATCTAATCCATATTTCACATCGGGCGTTACAACAATGTCTCATCGACCCAATCTATCAGTTTCCACCAGGGTTTGTTGGCATACATTAGCAGTAGT
>JABFQD010003142.1:0-13781 GCA_022817045.1 Psix sp. ZL-2020 | reverse complement strand
TATTAAAACTTGGAAACAGATATATATCAATTAAGCTACTGATTTCGAAATGAAAAAAGCTCATTAAAATAATTACCTGTAATTTTATAGTATAACCAGGTTTTCAAGAAATTATCAAATTTATGTTGGGTGATGCGAAAATAAAAAATGGAACGATATTTTACATATTTTTATTTTAACACTGTAAGTTTGTAGAATATCTAATGATCAATGGTCAATTACGACATTTCGTTCCAAAATTGGTAGTGAAATGTTTATATATTTAGAACATTTCGTTACGTCATAACTTACGTTTCTAATAGTGAAATCTATCGAAATGTTCGACAGCCATACGTCAACATGAAAAACTATTCACTGAAATGAATAAAATATATATTGCAATTAAAATAACCACGTTTTCTATTATTATTCAATATTCACAATAATTCACTTTAAAGTTAGTTTGAATAAATGATTTGAATAATTTTACATCATATGAAAAAATGAAAAATGTTTGTCGCAAATTATACATATGCTAGCAAAAATGACTATGGTTATTTTTACGAACTTGCATTTCTAACCTTAAATATTTGACATTGTATGTATTAATTTTTGTTTATGTATCATTTCATATGAATTTCAAAATTGAATAAAAAATAATGGAATAATGAATTGATTTTAATGAAACTTGACCAATACCGATTGAATGAATGTAGTTAAGATATCAAAAATAAATGCAAATAATTGATTCAAAAAATAATCAAAGTATAACCCGTGGTATTGTTCACTCCACTTATTAGTGCATCGGCGCAATGACGTTTGGCGCGTCACCGATTTCATGCAATTGGTTGAGTGTTTTCATACTCATTAGCTTTAAGCGAGAACCAATGACACCAGTCGCGAATATAATGTTTTTGCTTCTCTTTAGACCGAGCTTGAAATAAGAAACAATTCATTCTTTATATTTGACATCCTTGAAAAATCGATGTATATGTGTTGTACAACTATAAAATATTTTTAACTCATAATTTATTTTATTTTTGTCAATTAAATTAAACTTTTCTTCAAAGTAATATCTTTCATTTTCAATTAATAAAAATCTATAACGTAAAAAACGTGGAAAAGGTTTTCACTCGGAGAAAAGAAGTTCTATATCGGTTGTCATCCATCCTAGATCCAGTTTGGAATTTGTCTGGATAAAAGCTGGATTGTATACCATTTTTCATAGAAATGAAACCCAGACTTTTTCAATTTGCATCTACTTTTCTTTTTCCACCCAAGTGGAAAATGAGAAGTAGATGGATAGAATGAGTAGTAGTTAAACAAAATAATTGTACCAATTGCTATTATTATTTAATTTTTTTTACAATTTTTTAACATTACAATATTTTACAACGCGAATACAGTATTATATTATAAATAACTTGTATAGAATACAAAATATACCTAAAACACATATCGAAGAAATATGATTAAATCCTGAATTAAAGAAATCTTAATCATATATTAATCATATGTTATTGTTGAATTGTGTATATATTATTTAGATTTATACACGACGTTGTAATTAATACATTATTTATCGTGATTGTATACAAAAATAGCATGAAATATCTGCTTTTAACTAAATTGGAATATAATCTTTTTGTTCCACAATAATTTTCATTCTCACATACACTCATACGTAAACTTCATTATTCAGGAAAATCATCTTTATGACCTAGAATAGAAGTCCAACACATATCTCCCTCGGGAGATATGCGTTTTTGCAGTTAAGAGCTCTTAACTGGACTTTACACACTTGATGTGAAATTCTTTGTCAAAACAATTAATAACAAATTAGACTGACTAACAAATACTGAAGTAAATAATTTATATATAAAAACGAGATATTTGAAGGATTAATTTTTTATTAATCTTGTTGACAAAGATTACCCTCTAAATAAATTAATTTTTGAATAAATGCTAGATTTATAGAAATAATAACTTTATTTCATTTAAAAAAGATAATTATTTATATGAATTCCATATCTTTATAAATATGATATGTAAGCGCATCATCTTATTATTGGTATTATTATTTTTATCATAATGTAATGTAATGCACATAATCATAACATATTGTAATATAATAATATAAACCATAAATTATGACGAATATATCTTTTAAAATATAAATTATAACCCAATAATCGAAAACTTAGAACTCTTATTCGTATTTTTAAATATAGCTATTTCAAAATTATAAGCGATATTTTTTGTTCATTATTCATAATTCGAAACAATTCCATATTGATATTAAATTATTTTTTCCCGGTGATCATCATCCCCACAAGACAATATTAATAGATTTATAAACTACTTATTATTAGTTTAAAAATATAGAAAACTAATTTTTTAAATTATGTAGCGACCAATATATCACTAACATTTCTACGAACTAGGAATGTGCAACACATAATAAAAAAGTGAAAAGCAATGTGATCTGACGACCAAAAATCTTTACAATCCATGACAATTCGTCAGCATTATAATATTAATAAAAAAATATAATATTGATTGAAAATTCGTTGCTCACGAAATCATCGTCGGACGCTAACCTTTAACTTTTTTGATTCTTTACATTTAGCGACGTGTTTGTCAAAATTTTGTCTACGTTATTAACTGAATAACCTTGCTTTCTTTCATTGATACTAGAATGGAAAAGTTGTGAATAAAAATTCATACCTTGACTTCGATATGATCGCTTCCTCACTCGTTTTGCGTCTATTCAATAATTCTATTCTACTCGTTTTATAACATAGTTATTTTGACTTAAATAAATCTGACAAAAGTAAATCGTGAGGCGGCAATCATTAGCCTTACCACATAATAATATATTATAATATATAGTTATTATATCTTTTGATTTTAATTTCCCATTTATTTAGTATAATATACTATCTTATCTTATCTAAAACGTTCAGAATATTTTTTCAATAAACTTGTTACAACAAAAGTTGTTTGACGAAATCCGTAAATGAAACATTTTTATTTTAATTGCTCATTTTCAACCAATTTGGATGCCTTATTAAAAAAACACGTCGACTTTTATCTCAAAAATAAGGTATATTCTCTTTAACGAAGAACTTCATTAAAATATGGCAATTTTTTTAATATGATAAATTACTGAAGTTTTCAAATAATTATAATAACATTCATTCGATAGTTTATTATAAATTCCTCACGACGTTTTGAGTTACAATCTAATTTCCTTTTTCAAATCATATCAAATTACTCCAAAGCAAATAGTCACATATATGAAGTTACTTATTAACCTCTGAGAAATCTATAAAATTCTAAATTACGTTAACTATAGTCACTAAAGTATTTAATTATCTACATTGTAGATTATTATTCACAATACGTATTGGTAAATTATATCATTCGTAAATGAATATATCAACCGAAATAGATGTATAAATATTACATATTAAATAATATTCATTTTTTTTATGAATTATACGAAAAAAACAATACAATGATTTATATAATTGCATGTTTTAAGTCCCAAAACTGTTTCAAAGTCATTTTTAAGACATGATTTGAACGTTCTGATTTCAAAATGTTTTATTATTAAAAATATGACTTTTCTAGACACTAATGGTGCTTTATATAATCAATGATTGATTTTAGATATAAAAAAGGGTATTTTTAGAAAGTGAGGCTTTAAAAACGTCCCATAAAAAGACATTGTTGATAAAATATTAGACACTTCATCACAAAAGATATCAAGAAAATGACTAAATGACTTTTTCAAGACATATATCAAGACATCAATTTTTGCAGTGCGGTTACGAACACAGTTCTATATCTAGTAACTATATATAAAACCGTACGATGAAACATAAAACGATGTATGGTCTTATTAATATGGATATATTTTGAGTTTACATTTTTTCAACATTAGAATCAAGTTTTCTTCTTTTTATCATAAATATCATAATTTATTATTTTTCTATTTATACTTTGTCTAATAAAAATATGTTCACTATTTAAATACATACGCAAAGCAAATTCCGGTAGTTTCTTTAAAATTAATATTAAATAGGAGCATCCAGAAAATAGCGCCGATAACACCGAACAAATGTCAACAATTTTTCTCCATACATGACCTCCTGACAAATGTTATGAATATTAATGAACACAAATTACCACATTCTCGATTTCAAATTTTTCACGTTTATATCACCGCACAACACTAGACAAAAACGTGTAATGCATTTTCTGGATTTTATTGTTTTTAATTTGTCTAATTCACAAAATAAAACTATGATAGCTGTTACAGAAGTATTTATATGTACGAGACAGTTTATGGCTTACAGACATTACATAATTAATGGTAACTCTTATTTTAAAATATTCTGTCGTATAACTGATTGATTTTTGTAAATGAATTGTTTTTAAAATGTAACTAATCACGTTATTTCCATCGTTTATAACTAATCTCGATTGATATCTAACAAAATATTTATCTTTCATTTAATTTCAATATAACTTGGATGGATGTGAATGATAAAAGGCTGTTAAATATTCAATAACTAGACTGCGAATTACACGCTATATCGATTATCAATAGACATAAAATAGTTGATTAATAGTTGAACTTTTTGTCATTTATTAAAACCATTCAAAACTTTTATTTATTAATACTGAACTTATTACAATATTAATCTATATTTTATTATATGGTCGTCATTTACGATCGTTAACTTTAATTGCCTAAATTTAGAGTTATTTTACTAAGAATGATATAATATTATATTTTTCGAATTAAGTGGTCCATTTAAGGTTCATCAGAATTTAATAAAATCATTTTGAGAATTACTCCAACACATGAATTACGTTTTCAGTGAAATGTCTGCGTTCATCTGTTATGATTTAGGTTGTTGAATTATTGCGATAGTTCGTCATATCAGTTTAACGTACGTTTATTATTTAGGATGACGAGTTCTCGAATTTCATTTAACGTGATCGTTTGTTGAAGTTTTTTTCGCTACATATTTGTAACAGGCAGAAAAGAGAATTCATTTAAAGAAATTGATAAATATTTATTACAAATCAAAAATGTTCGTTATTTTGATTCTTTCAATTTTTCTTCAACATTTCCTATTTTATCAGCTGCAGATAGTGAAAATCATATAAGAAAAGTTACAAAACTTTTTTTCAACCAAAACTCTGTTCATAACTATTATATGGAACAAAAAAGTTTCTGCGTGTTCTCACATAAAAATATTAAAATTGTGAAAACTCTTTTTCAATGATTGCGAAAATAGTTCGTGTTCCTTTCCGTTTAGATTAGAAGGATCTTCTAAATCATTTGCATTATGTACACGCCAATCAACATGAACAGATACACAACCAGTAGTCATTAGTTAGTTATTAAAATAAATGAGAATGCTATAATTTTATAATTTCAAGGCAACAAAAACAAATGATTGATTGTAGTTTATGATCTATTTTTATGAAATAATATCACAATGGATTATTTCATAATGAACTATCACTTTTTTCTGTTTATACTATTGATATAAAGTCAAACATTTATTCATTATATCTAAGTATGCATAAAATTTACATTATTGCACTTTTAATATATTAAATCATAAAGGACTTTTAGGGTCTAATAGACCCTTAAAAAAAGAGACAGTAAAATGAAGCATCCATACATAAGACAAAGATGTTAAAAATCATAAAGTTAGTTGAAGATCATTAAATTAACTATATCAATCTTGTCAATAAATATTGAAAAAATGAAAATTATATGTAAAAATGGAAGCTTCTGAAACATTAACTTAACAAGTCATTATAGATAATTTAAAGTAGTTTAGTTTATTTGGTGAACTGTTTGATGCTAAGTTTTCTTCGCGTCACAAGGACGGAAAAAGACTAGTCGCGATTCAAACGTTAGTAAAGTAATCGAATGTCATTGGAACTTTATGAGAAGATTCTCTTTCTTAGAATTCACGGGCTTTCTTAGTTTAGATACGAAAGGCAAGTGACGTCCAAACTTTATCGCAGCTCACAAGCAGAGTTAGTTTTCGAGTTTTTGTTGCATTACTAAAATTCACTATATTGTAGTTGTTAAATTCTGAATTGCGCCAAAAGACATTTTTCGAGTATCAACTTATCGGCGTCATCATAACAGAAATGAAATAGACCTTGTTTACGAAGTGGATTGGGACAACCTGCAATGACATTCTGACGTAAGCAATAATTCCTTCGCTCTTACAGTGATTGTTTGGAAATGGCATCTCAATGAAGACGAGTAAATTCTCAAAATTCTGGAACGAGCAATTATGGTAACGATATTTTTCAAAAACGATCACATGCGCAAATGCCATTACCGATTCGGTAATTTTACTAACATGCAGGATAAAAATCCTACGTTCATGGTGATAAGAATAGAAATAAAATACTTAAGAAGTAGAACAGGGCTTACGTAATATTATTTCACGGTGTGAAAAAATAATATATAATTATCGATCAAAAATATATCTACCTACATTTGGTACTCATTCTGCTAGATCAGTAAAGTTAAATCTTGGATCAAATTGTATAATAAGGATGATAAGATTAAATTTGATCTGTCATAAAGATTTAAAAATGACATGTCTTAGTATAATGAATGGTACGCTCGTGTTATATCTTAGTCACAATTTGTCTCAGCTATACGGAAAAGCAGAATTACTCATTTGTGTAAATTCTATATGTCTGTTGGATTAGGTTCTTCATTTTGATTCAAAGGAGGGGTTTGTAACACGGAACCCCATGATCAAGAAATTTGTAACGATGAGGTTCGCGATGGAGAACAGCACCGAATGCTAAGTAGAATGTCTTTCAATACAGTCCCTGGTCAATAATGTATATGCGAGTACAGACTTGACTTTGGTAGAGACTAGAAATGGAATTGTGTCAAATTTGCTAGCGCACAAATAGTGATTGAATTTGCGTGGAAAAATACTTGGGTTTCTGATACAATGAAACTTTTCTAAGATATTTATAAGAATTATTATATCATAAATGATGATAAATTCAATCAAGTCAAGGTCAAGCCAAACGTCAGAAAATTCAATTAACATGAAAATTTGCAGAAAAAAAAGTGATTTAAGAATGTATTCAATTCAAAATTTTATTTTGATACTATGTGACTGTTTGATTTCGAAAAATTTATCAAATCAAATAATCGAGTCCCAATATGTTTGTATTGAAAAGGTAAGTAATTAAATTAAGAGAAATGTTCATTCAAAAGCCTTGAAAAATATTTAGCTTGAGTTTATAAATTTGTTATTTAAAATATATGTATTCAATAACTCTTCTTTCGCCATATTAATGCTATAATGCTTAAAATTTGTAAAGCATTCAGAGAGTTTCAGCATAAAATAAAATAATTGGCAAATATGTGCATGTGATTTTTGGCATAAAATGTTTTTCTGAATAAACATGAATATTTTAAACGGTACGGAGATTCAATATAGTTTTTTTGCTTAGCAATTTAACCTTTTTTAAGGGTAATATTTTTAGTGAAATCTCGCAGCTACTTCGAATTAAGCAGTTTTTTATCCATTTAATCAGCAATTTCATGCTTGCACACTTGGAAATTGTTAACTTATTCACAAGCATAACAATTTTCAGGAATTATATTTTATTCTTTAAGAAATAACAGAAGAGATTTTATTTTCGAATGAATAATTTTATCTTTAACTAAGTATAACTTTTTATAATTTTGAATACGTATTCTTCATGTTCCATATTAAGTTGATGATTTGTGTTTTGAACACGAGAGTTCAGATAATCATGAGAGTTAGGTGAATACATAGATATGAATGACTGGCACACGAAACGAGATACCACAAGGAAACGTACTGAAATACTGTACAACTTGATATGGCTTTATAAGCTTAATTATGCGCACTGCATTTAAATTCAATTTGACGCAACGGTGCGTATTCGTTTACATTTAATGATCAGTTTCTAATTTTCTATAATGGACTGATTTGTACATGACTTTTTCACTGCTATCAATATTTCTATTAGCACCCTTCATTAAGAGCAAATATTATCATAGGTATATTAACTATTTATAAAAAACATTCATCTAACCAACATTTAGCAAACACAAACTGCACAAATTTTAATTATCGATACATATATTTCCGATATTATGATATATTTGCACGAAATGAACTACAACAGCTATTTATCTTCTTCGTGTAGTTTAAAAAATTTGATTATTCTATTTATTTGTTGTTCTTATCTATAGTAAGTGGACAACTGAGATGTTCAAATAGTTTACTGACTTTAGAGCTTATTAATAATTCTAAAATCACCAAATAAAAACAACTTTCTTCATAAAATTTTGTGTATTATATAATTTATGATTCAAGCAATGTTAACTTACAGTTTCAGCTAAAGAAAACATTAAAATGCGTTTTAAAATGTAATGTTTTTTGTTACAGTGCGATGTTAATTGAATAAAAAAATGGAAGAAACAAGTGCTAAGTTATTATGTAAAACGTCGCCGAATTACTTGCCGTGGGAGAAACGTTAAAATGCGACATTGTGCATAGGTTATATCATAATATTCATAGCTATATATATTGTTCTGCAACCGTTTTATCAAATGTTATTATAACTGCACTGTTTTAAAACTTTTATTAAAAATATGCTGTTTTAACTACTTACATCAAAGACTGATAACTGAAATCGTTAATATTTTTTTAACTTGAAGTTAAGTAAGAATTTGTTTGTTGAATAATCATTCCATAAATATAATGTATTTTATTAGTATCAAAACTGTGGTTATTGAAAAATATTTATAATTATATTCAAAAAATGGATAATTTTTTAAATAGGAGTATACTGTGCATGCGATAAATGTGTGTCGATATTTATTTTTAAAACGATCAAGTGAGGGATCTGTTGACGAAAAGTCTAACATTCTGAAGTTAGTAAAGGTAATCAAAAATTTGACTGATAAAATTCAAAAGTGATCGACAATTACATTGCATTTGGCAAATGAAGTGGTATCGGATCACAATTTAAATATATACATTACAAACAATAGGTTAATAATTTAATAATAGTTAATTAATTAAATCGTACTTGATTTGTTTCATAATTTTAATAATATTATTAATATTAGTCTTAATATTTAAATATTTCATATAGGATATTTAGATGTAAAAAACAATAAAATATGAAATAATGTTTTAATGTACAGTTTATAACAAGATTGTTATATAAAGTGATTAATATGGAATTTATTTTAAAATTTTAATTAGAATTTGGTCACCTATTTGAAATGTAAATATGAAATGAACAAGGTCTTTATCGTTAAAAATAAAACAAAATATGGATATTATGACTATAAAATCTAAAATATTTAAATAATTATTGAAAATTTAAACATAGTATAAACTTATTAGAAAATAGCTATTACACTGAAATATTAAATAATTAAGTAGCTAGACTGGGACGATTTTCTGATTGTAATTAATTAAAATTTCAGTTATATATAATTTGTTTTATGTTTTAGTTTCATAGCTATTACAATTTTGCATATAAAATAAAATTTTGGGCATTTGAAGTTTTCTGGGAAAAAATTCTTCGATTACGTTGTTCTTATTTGTAATTTTTAACTGAATGTAAACAAAATCAGGTCTTGTTCAGTTTGATCAAATTTCTTTTGTAATATAAAGTTAATATTGTTTAATGGAACCGGTCAAAATGGTATTAAAGCAAGATTCTAATTACTCTTGAGAGCAATTAGACATAGTTAATAATTAAGTGTTTAAATAAAATATTACTATCACTATAATATTTCAAATTATTTAATAAAATAAATGGCAAATAGTAAGGTTTTTCGATGGTACATAGATGAGCATAATTCTATATGGATTTGCATTGACTGTGTTACATCCAAAATGTCGCAATGTTAAGCTTAGGATGTTATATTAATATTAACTGTCTGTAAATTTTACATCGAATTGTATACATTAAAGGGAATGTGATATCTTCGATGTGAATTCGACATTGAGTCAATGTGAATTTAACATACTAACCTTTACATCATTAAATTGTGAATTTAATTTTGAGGTCACTATAAATTTAAATACTATTTGTTTCCAGTATAAAAGAAATTAAGTTACATTCGAAAGGAAAATGTTTCTATGATTATTTATACAAAACAAAAATAAAAATTTAATTAGATAATAAAGCCTTAAAGATTTGTTCATTAATTTTTTTCTAAACCTTTCAAAAATATATCTTCTTACAATAATATTTAGATGCAGATTTCCTAGCCTTTAACGATTCTTTAGGTTTTATATGTTGGGTGAGGCGGATAAATATAGTTATTTTTGCAGTTTTCTGCGATATCCAATCCATGTGGGCATTTTTCTAAGCATCACAAAAAAAGTTTCATATAGTAATTAATTCACGTAGAAATATGTAAAAATATTAGTATTGAATATATGCAAACAAATGAAAACAATATTTTTTATTATAATTAATAGCTGCAGCAAAATAGCGACAAATCTTATAATCTTGCTTTATAGTGCATTGTGTATCTAGATCGGAATAGACCATTTTTCGTACGAGTGTTTAACAGCGAGTATGATATCCTTATTTTGTTTGAGACACATGCAATATTTTGGTCTAATTTATACGAAAAACAAGTTGCTATAATAAATTAGATTTTAACAAAAATAACAATCTCACCTAAAATATGTTGAATGAAGTACTTGAAAAAGAGTTCAGGGGTGTAGCTCTGGCGGGAGACAAAAGCATTACAGACCCTCGACCGACTTGAGAATAAATAATAGTAATTTTCAAATTATATTCATTATAAATAAAAATTTACTGTTGATCCATAAATTGAATATGAATATCATAGCTTTTCGAATAGCGGTCACACAATTTTTGTGGACTGGCAAGCAATCATTCATATTTAAAGTGTCTGTAATTTTTGCTAATTTTGAACCTTAAATGTTTTAGCCGGCTAGACTCAACTGTAAGTGATACTTTAAAATTGAGTCATCAGTGTCTTATGGTTATACTACCGGTATAACATAGGTTTTATAGTTAGGAAGTTGATAGAAAAAAATATTCTACACATGACTGTTACTAAAAGAAAACTAGTGTAAAAAAAGTCCATTTCGCATAGTATACATGCGTGAAGTGACGAGTTTTTCGAATATACAGGATAAAAATGAAGGTTTCATTTGAACTAATATGTTCTATGTTTAATTTATTTTGTTACAAAATACATCATCATTTGAGTGAATGCATATTTGATCTAATTAGAAATCTCATAAGGAATTTTAATCAGTATGAGATATTCCATATTGATCTTATAATTTTTACTATGAACAATTTTTCCAATCCCATTACATGATCTGCTGTCATGAAAAGTTGTAAAAAATTTTCAGTGTTTCAATTTTAAAGTCTTTTTGATGTTACAGTCTTATGAAATACGAATTATGAAAATCAACGATATTTTTGTTTTCAATACGTTATATTTTGCATTTAAAAAATTAATCAGATTGTAAAAAAGTATTCTACTTCAAACTAATGTTTATCATTGTTTCAAATAACTATAAAATTTATGAATAAAGTCTTCTTTTTTAAACAAACACTTTAAGACCAAGGAACACTATGAAAATTTTAACACGTCTTAAATTTGTTTTAATATGAATCTTTTCTTTAATATCATGCGTCTTGAAATTTTTTATTGTTAAAAGTTTATAGTTTGTGCACATGAGTTGTATTATTCATGCTTTGGATATTATAATTCTACTCTAGGTTAACAATAATCCATTTGTATGCAAACGATATTTTCCATCATTAGATTGTCATATTTTTCATATCTTAAAAACTTCTTTAGACGAAAATAGGGGCTTTTGTTATAATATGATGATATCAGCTGTGTTTGCCTCTTAGGGGCATAATACACTGCGCGCGCAAAAAAGCCACCTTGCCGAAGTCAACATATTGCCATTTTTCAACTTGACGTATTTTCTATCAACTTTTCAAATTGAAGATTGAAATCTCCTGTTTTGAATTTTTATGAAAAATTGTCAAAAAAAATGATTGTACCAAATGCAAATAACCTGTAAAAAAAATTATGATTAAAATTTTTGCCAACTTTGAACACGTACAAGGGCCAAAATCGCCCCCATAACCTATACTTTTTATGATGAATAAATTTTACTTTTCAGTTGAAAAACGGCAAATTTATGGCCAATCAAAAAGTGTATTGCATTTTCGTACCTTTTTCAGTGCTATTGAGAAAATACGTACATATAGTCTTAGATATATTCGTATTTAAATAAATCGGGATGACTATGACATTTTAGTTGCGAAGTTCTAGTATGGCTACGACATGGTCAAGTTACGGTTATAGCATGGCAATGGCAGAGAAGTGGCATGGTAATAGCCAGGCAATGACATAGCGATGACATAGTATAGCATAACATTGGCATGACAGTGGCAACAGCATGAAAATGAAAAATCATTGCTAGGGTAGTGCAACGCTAGCACATTGCCATGTTATAGCCATAATACAGCCCTTAAAATATCATGCTAGTCCCATGCTACTGCTCTCCAATTGTCTGGCTAATGCCATGCCAGTGCCATGCTATTGCTATGCCGCTGGACTGCCATGGCCTTGCCACTGCCCTGTCACTACTATTGCTATGTCACTTCTCTGCTATTGGTATGCCATTGCCATTCTTTAACCGTAACTTGATTATGTCATAGCCATTCTAAAACTACACAATTACAATGCCATAGTTATTATTCTTTAATTAAATACGCATGTATCTAAAACTGTATGATTTTTTCAATAACATTGAAAAAGGTACGAAAATGCAATACACTTTTTGATTGGCCATAACTTTGCCATTTTTTATCGGAAAAGTAAACATTTTTTTCATTTTATTAAAAAAATCCTGAATTTTCATAATCCATCATAAAATATGGGTTATGCAGGCAATTTTTTCCTGCTGTTCGAGGTTGGTAAAAATGTCAACCAAAATTTGTTTATCATTATTAGTAGTTTGCACTAAATTTGAACAAAATTAACCATTTTTTATGAAAATTACAGAAGATGCGTCTGGTTAAATAACGGCAACATTTCGACCTCGTTGCAGCTTATTTTGCGTGCAATGTATATTATTAACCATGTAGACCTTTCTAGTCATCATTTTCTGTTAATTATGTATTTTCCAATAGCTAGAAGGATATAAGCTTTATGACTTTGATTTGTTTTACGGAATAATGCCATCTTTTCTTTGATAAACAAATTTTGATCAAATTTAACAGGACTGGACTTTTTTTTATACATTTAGCTGGCGGTTGAAGAACAATGTAGTCAGAGTGCACTTCCTTTGTTTTCCTGGAAAATTTTCAAACGTTAAAAAAGAAAATTTATGTGCGAAATTTGGAGGATTTATTGTAGGCCTTGAATCAATATGATAACAAAATAATTAGACATTTTACCGGTACATTTTGGAAATGTTACATGTTTTTGTCAATAATAAAATTTCTTTTGTATTTTATTCACAAATGTTACCAAAATTGAAATTCATTGACAATCATGCTATAGAATTTAAACAGAAAATAAACCAATATCACCATAACATACAATGGTATCTTTTGATGTCGTCTCACAATTTAAAAATATCAAAAAAAACCTTATTTGGTTTTCAAAAATTGAAAATTAAAAAAAAATTGAAAAAACCGTACATCCGTAATAATTG
>JABFQD010003141.1:0-13783 GCA_022817045.1 Psix sp. ZL-2020 | reverse complement strand
GATATGTGTAAATCAATATCAACAAGCAAATTTAACCCAAATTTCAAATTAAAAATGACACTGATATGTACTTCTCGATTTTTTTAGGTATCGTATAATTATTTTAGCTTGAAATTTACACTTGCATTTTTATTTTTCCTATTTTTTGTATTAATTTAAATATAAACTGAAAAATCCTACACTTCACTTTGTAATTGAATCTTGGCTGTTTCGTTATTATATAATGTTACATTGCACTTTATTATTTTTCGCGAAATAATTAAATCATAATGACACGTCGTCGTCTAATACCTAGTTTATTACATACCATCAAATTTATTAAAATTTGTTTAATTAAAACGAAATCTGGCGTGTTCAATATGTGTATGTGCACTTAAAAAATACTTAGTTCTGTACTTTGATTTAAATTTGATATAAACACGTCATTTTTAGTTGAACTTTAGACAATATACAACACATTTAAAGCAAATGTATTTCTCTTTAAAACCTTTCCCAAAAATGTTAATTGAAAAACGTGTTAATGTAATTTAACAGTAATCTTACTCGTCTTACTTTTTGCTTTTAAATTAACGACTTACTAAGCATCTTTACTGAAATAACTTCAGCGATCCAAGATTTAAAACGAATATGTAGTTATACAAATTACACATTTTTCATTATTCATTTAAACGAGTTAGCACGCGTTTCAATGTAAAAAATGTAAAATAGATGCGATTATTTAAACAAATACAATATATATGATTTGTTTTGTTATAAACAAATATTTACCATTAACTATATTATTAATGATAATTATTATTGTCTCAATATACATTACAACATTGGAAAATAAGTTTCAATAAAAGCTCCTAAATATTGATTTTTCAACTGGATTAATGAAATATTCATGAGTTATAATTTCACTAATCCAAATTTATAGTGTATGTGAATCTCTCATTGATAAATGATATCATTATAGAAGCCCGCTCGAGTAGTAAAGGAAAGATACACTCATTACAAAATCACAAACAAAGTTAATAATTCTAAAACCGTAAGTTTTCAGTTATTTGAAATAAATAAATTTTATCTCACAGTTATCGATCAACTACAGCAAATGGAAAATGATGAAAATTCCTCAACATAGAAATGAATTGGAAATATCATATATTTCTAATCATTTCTTTTAGAAGACATTTTATTTTTGCTAAAATGAAAATGAAATCTCCTTATTTATATTAAAAGAAAACACAGCGAAATAAAATGAAATAACGCGAATGTTGGCCAGCTGGTCCAAGTAAATTCCATCGCTTGCTCGAAACTGACCGAGCTACGTGGTCCAAAGTGAATAACGAGAAGACGACCCGGAAAGTCTGGGTTGCAATATCTAGTATTCTCAAAATCCTCATCTTATTGAACAATTTTCTTTCATTAGCATCTGCCCAGAACTAATAGATAAACATATCTTTTAGTGTGCTTTTTTAACAAATTTTACATAACATGCTCTGACTATTGTTATTTAAACGTAAAGCGATTCCCTACATAAACACGTGTTTTATATCTAATCATATTATAATATGATTTTATAACCACTTTAAACAAAATAACTGGAATTCTGGGTTAAATATTAACATTGTCATTATAATAAGCTCAACAATATTATAGATGAAATTAAATTTTCCACTCATAAAGGATAACATCATGTTAATACAAAGATAGTGTATGAATTTAATTTATATCAATTAATATCAAATTAAAATTTAGAGTTAATTGAGTTAAGAAATGTGAAAAGTGTATCATTTAATTAATTACTTGTTTTGTTCAAGTGAATGTAATAAATGAAAAAAGGCGGGGAAATTGTCACACAGTATAATTATCCCTTTAATTACGTAAAAAGAAGTCAAATAGAAGATATAATGTAAAGTTATATATTTCGTAATCGATAAAACAAACTTATATTATTAATGATTGAATTTTCAGCCAGTTATTTGATTCAGTACGAAATTTAACGACAGAAATGATAATAGTTAATGTTATCCGTACGAAATCTGGTAATTCATTACTATACGAAATCCCATAAAAAACATTTTTTTATCCAAACGAGATTTCTGCAGATGTAATAATGCATGATATTACGCTTATTTATTCAATCACAAAATAATTATTAACAGTGCTGAACTTGATAAATATGGATAATCACTTTCGTATATTAATTATTTCTCAATTTGCAGTATTCGCTGATTTCTTTAGTAAATAATTTTTATGAAGCGTTCAACGTCAAATTCTATAGAATAATAAAAATCACTGTCCAAATATTGAATCCATTTGCATTGAAATAACCAAATAATCAATTATATTTTGAAAACTTTCATTCAAAATGCACAAATAAAATGATCAAATTATTCTACAATCTCAAGTAAATGCATTTATAATGAACAGTTTTAATAAAATTGTGGAAAACATGCCGGTAGATGAATGTTTTAATCAATAATCAAAACATGGTGACAGGAAGCTAATGTAAATTTTTTCTCGGTCATAATAGACCGGTTAATTTAATTTTCAGAACATTAGAATACGGGACCGAATGCGTCCTTAAACATTTCAAGCGAAGTTTATCTTGCGTGTTATTACGTGCGTGTGGAATAAGATAATAGTTAATTTTCAACTGCTGAATATATAAAATTGTTTATCGATTATGCTCGGCAATTAAATCACGCGGTTGACGACCATTTCTTTGAAACCTAAATAATATTGAATAAACCGTCCGAAAAAAATATTGAAATATTAAAATCAACTGCTGAATGAAAATAATGGCGCGCAACGTGTTATTGTCCCAAAATTGTACAGATTCAACTTGTACTCAACTAATACATTTTAATAGTTGACCGATACTAACGATGTTAATAATGCAAAGTATTTTAAGAGCTCATAGGTATAATCTGAAAGGAGCAGTATAAATTATTTTGACCAAATTCGCATGCTTCATAAGAAACACATTTCTACGTTGGCAAACAAAAGCGATTATTCTCGGAGTTTAGCATGTTTGTTAAAGTATATAAATAAGATTATATTTCATATAAGAATATTGTTGGCAAAATAAATATAATTCGTAGATGTCATGATGGGTGTTTGATGGAAAAATGATTGAATGATAAATGAGAACGGCGCTGATGATAGTGAGCAGTTAAGAAAGAACCGACGTTAGTATGATATCGCGCTTCGCTTAGCGCAATAAAAGCAGTAAGGTTACCTTTCCTTGCTAACAACACACGGCTGATTGCATTTTGATAGCAGAAGTAACCGAAATTATGTTCGCGGAGAACTAATGAAACGAATGTATCGCATAATTCGATACATCGCAGAGCAAATATTATTTGTGATAAATTCGTAGGAGGGCAAATGAGGCGAAGTTTGCGCGCAATAATTTGGCCGATAAACAAAGTTTGGTTGGCGCCGGCGAGAACGTCGCGCGCATTCAAATCGGAATAAAGTTGGGCCACGTACGCGTTGCAAATCAAGGCTTCGGAAGTGCGCCATCAATACAAGCAAGGCATGTCTGAACGAGCGGCCAGCCGGGCCTTAAATTATTACCCACTGACGAGGCCTATAGATCATATCGTGCGGGCTTCCTGGCCTGCGCGATATCTCTCGCCGAGCCAAGGAGTTCTCTTTTGCGCTTGCAAAGCAGTTTAGCCCGGTACTTAATCTGCCCGGCAAATTAGCATACGAATTGCCTCGAGTTCGATCCGAGCGCCACCTAAGCCCGATCTGAGCGCGTTAATCATTATTACTGGGCGCGGATCACTGGCAGCACTGCCGATAAAAATCCAATCCAAATAAACGACTCCATTGGACGCTCCGACAAATGGTCGACGTGGCACAAACCGGCTCGGATTCTTACGCGATTAACACGGCGAAATAAGTCTCCGCAGTAGTCCAGCGGAATGAAACATGTCTTCGGAGCGTCGACCAACTGGATCGGCTACTTTTGTTTTTATTCAAAGACGTTGCAATGAATGCGCGTTCGGCTATACAAAAATTAAATTAAATGCGCCCGCGGCTGTTATTTACCTTTGTACTCGCTCTTGTCGCTGGAGCGATGTTTACATAACGATTTACCGAGTGATTTGCATTATGAACTCTACAAAAGAATTATCTTACTGAAATGAATTTTCCGCCTTGGTATGTTCATTCGATCCAGATATCATTTCAACAGTCGGCAAACACATTCTCCGCATTCTCTCGAGCTTATGCTTTTTCTCAGAATGCGTCAAAGCACTTTTATAACAACATTAAATTCATGCGAATCATGGATCTAACGAAACTCATATTTATTTATTTATCACAACTAACTAATGGTTCATTGATTGGAGGCTGTTTTTAGAACAGAAAAATCGTATTGCTTCTTAGTGTGCTAGTTGTTCAATGTATAATAATTGAATGAAAATTACAAAACGTGCAAATTAAGAACAACGGGAATCAATAATTTGAGGACATTCGGTCAGAAGGTAAAATTGACCCGGCAGAAGAGCAGTATTATGTTTCATATTCTATTAGTAACAAGAATCCGACCGGAGCATTATTCACACATAAAAAGAAATTGACTAAAGCATTTGTATTTAATAATTGTACCGAGATATGCTCGTAATATGAACCTAGCAATGTACTGACACGGAATTAATTTAGAGCTAAAAAGGCCTGGCGTTTTGTGGGGAGGCGCATATATTGACTGGTTTGCTTGCCAATATCTTCCAGCTACCAAATGGTGAAGCTGCTGAAAAGCCATCACTGAACAACGTGGCAAGAATCCATATATGAATATTTCTCGATATATACGTGTCCACACATATCCCAATGCACACACTTGTATTATCGTATAATTCAATGCATTATGTAGAATCGGGACATACACCTTCGAATTCCACATCCACAGAAATATGTACAAATATTACATTTATATAAACTTAACGGAACAAGTGTACACCTAAACTCGATACAAAATTATGTATGTACATGTGTTCAGCATGGTTATGTGTATCGAAATAGAGTTATCGTGGCAAAGTGCACTGTAACGTTGTTCCTCGAGCACAAAGCGACCCACGTCTACCGCCCCTCAACCACATCAACATTGCATTGAGTCTAAATTCGTGAAATGTAACACCGAAAACCTCACTTGTTATTTTTAATTGAATGACTCAATTTGTCGTATTAGATTTCTTAATATAACAGCTCTATCTCCCAGTAAATTATCTAATTTTAAAAGCTCCTGATATTGAACTTGTACAATTTGAATGTAATTAATGTTTATTTATATAAACACATATATCATTATTTTCATATATACAGAAATAAATACAGTTTAGTTTGAATAGAATTAATGTTGCGTATTATGAACTAAAATTACCTTTTCCGTAACGTTCATCGTAACATCGAAAATATTATAAATGACAAATAAAAATAATAAATGAGAACTATCAAAAATGCAACCGTTTTTTGAAAGCAGCAGACGAAGACTAAAAAGTAACTAATATAATTTGCATCACCCTATAGAAGCATGACTTTGATAAATGATAAATTAGATTAATATTTATTCAACTGTAAATGAATTTTTGCTGCGTTACAAAGATTGTGCAATTTTAATGTTTATCGACATATAATAAATTAAGCCAGACTCGGTGAAAAGTCGATTATAAAAGATGGTTAATAATGCATTTTGTTACGGATATGTCCAACATTGATAGCAAACAATTACGCAAACCAAATGATTAAGCGAAAAAAGGATCATGAATAAAAGACCAAAATCATGATTTGAAATACACACTCAAAATAGTATATAAGTCTAGGTTAGCGTTCTTACCATGCAAATTTAGTACAGAATTTTAATGTTTCAAAATTGAAACAAATATTTGTTTTTTAATCCGGCATGGATTTAAGCAACATAAGCCCAAATAGGTCAGATAAAATGCTCCATATAGTGCCTGCATAATTTTGTAATGTTTTGCTCATAAAGGCCAATTGGTAGCTTCCAAGAATGAGTTTTTGAGGTCCAAGTTAGTTTACCTCTGTATGTTTGCCTTTGTAAGCATTACCTCGGTATATGCAGCCTAGCTTGATTTTAATAAAACAATTAGTCCGAACCGGTATATACCGATATTGTTAACAAATAATTCCTACATCCATACACAAAATCATAGTTCTTTTTCACTATACTTTTATCGAGGAATTTGCAATATTTCATTGTACCCATTTAATTGATTTATTATTTATTGATTAATCCAATTTTAATTCCCTGTTGCAAGTAATTTAATTTTTCCTTAAATAATTGAAGCAAACTTACGGGAAAGCATAAAAGCCAATATTGGGATAACATTGGCATGTTTATGCTGGTAGAGTATGGGTAAACTATTACACATCTGTATAAGATCATCAATAGAACCTATTTGGGCCTAAATTTCATACCGGCAGGCCTGCTTTGGTCCGAAATTGAATTTCCGCTAGATATCCTTATGCCTCAAACATATATATAAGAAACGTATAGAAATATTTTAATTACATTACCTAACGTAGTTCAACCAAGTCTAAGTTCATATGATTTCTCATAAGTAATGATACAAAAATAAAAAAAATAAAAAAAATGATTCGCACAAATTAAAGCAGCAAATATTGTTGAATAAAAATGAACCAAAATATTTCAAGTAGAAAAATAGTAAACAATTGAGTTTGAATTGAATTTTCATGATATAACAATAATAAATACGATGATCAATGGTGGAAGGTTTGATACGTAATGTGATAGTGTCTGGCAAATTCCTCTTCATTATACAGATCGTTGGAACAACTGAAGGGGCGACGTTGCACGCCATTAACTATGTTCGAAGTGATCAATCTCTTTCTGCCGATGATCAGGATCACCGCGGCCGTAGTCTACAAACAATCTTTGTCAATTTCGCGCGAAATCTGATTAAGTACATGCCTGATCAAACAACCAATCGCTCGCTCGAGCGTTGTCTTGTAAACTGGATACGTGAAATTAATTACCACGACGCTTCCAAGACGCCAAAGCATCGCGCGACTCTTGGTGATGAGAAAATCGAGCAATGCCACGCAGGAAATTATACCACTAGCTACTTGAATCTAATGTCTCACTGCGCTCCGGATTTTAACGCCGGTTTTAGACTAATCACACAAGCATGCAAGACTAATTCCTACTAAATCACACGCTGTTTATCTTCCGCTCGAATTTTTTGCATTGTTGCAATGATGGAGTGAACATTTCAACTTTCTAGTTAATAAATTCATTAAATTGTTAATCACTTCAGCAAATGTCAAATGACTTTATTAACGAGATTGAAATGAAATTCAAATTTCTCGATAGGAAATACGTGCAAAATATATTCTTTTGCGAATTCCTAGTTTTTAATTAACTATTCAATACTAATTCCGATCTCACTTTGATCTTAAATATCTTCAAGCTTATTCGAATGAATTTTAATGGAAATAAAATAAAAACTTGAAACAGACTTTCATCGCGAAAATATTAACTGCAATATTTTTAGCTAAAATTCAATGTTTTCATTTTGTCAGCGAGAGAAACGGATTACAAAATTTAATTTTAATGATGTTGCTGTATTTAAAATTCTACCACGATTTATATAGTTCATTTGCATTCTATTTTGTAAACTATAAAATTTCTTGGTAGCATCATGTTCCTTTTATCAAAGTAATTACTTTGATTCAGCTAGCAACTCATAAAATATTATTTAATCCAATTTTAATATGTTAATATATTATGTAGAACGTTTATTACAAAACTTTTTGTCTTTATATAAACATTTACTTCATGGTAATCACATCAAATTTTCGCGTTGAAATATACAGAAATTATTAACTTTAATATATGTATCGTAGAAAACTATTTCAACATATTATCAGCTGATCAATATGTAAATCAAATATCATTTTATAATGCATTAAACATCATCTGATTACAAAAAGTCATTGTAACGAAAATTCTTAAATCAAATTTATAACTTTACAAAACGAATGACCATCTGAGGTCTCCAGTAATCAGTGTTCATTTAAATACAATTTTCAATCATTCTGAAATATTGCTTATCTTTCAAATTTGGAATCAAACGTACTTTTGACTTACTTTGAAATGATTCTGTTTCACAACTTCAAACTAATATATATTTTATTGTGTAATATTTTTAGTTTCTCTTCTTGCTGACGAAGCGATATCTTGTCTTTTTTATTGGTTTTTTTTTTCAAGAATCTATTCACCAGGCATCTATCTTTGCTTTTAAGTCGCTGCTACATTTTAACAAGCAATTGATGAACGTTTCTTCATAAATTGATTTAGTATTTCATGAATCACAACCAACAAATATATCGATCTATCTATACTATTCTAATCTTCAGATATATTGTTTATCAACATTCGAATTTCGTTTCAACTTATTTCAAAATTGTACATTACGTGCAGTAATTAAATTTTAATCATTTGAGAAGTCGCAACATTTACTACATTATTGACCGAATTTAATAGAAGAGCTGTGGTTCAACAATATATATTGAATTTAGTATTACTAAATTACAAATTACTGATAGATTTTGAAATCAGAAAAAAAGCGTCTCAGTCTTTTGGTTGTGAAATGCATTGGATTAAAACAATTTGAATAAAAAAGCAGATTACATCGTGTAAACAAGGCGAATTATGTTTTATTAATTAAATCGTTAATCGTAACCTCTCCCGCGACGTCTGACTAACACTCAAGTCGTTTTACTGCGCGAAGTACTATCGGGAGCATTAAGTAGTAATCTCCTGTTACGATCGGCCGAATGGGAAAAAGGAATTAAAAAGCGCGAGAGAAAGAGGCCAATCGTTTTCAAACGTTTTCTCGTCCTTGTTTATGCCACTCGTGAGGTAAACGCTGCTATCGTTACACTTTGCTTTTATTATTACGACCCTGTTCCCAAACACATGCGCATAATCTTACGTATGCAATAAATGTTTAACATCACGCTTTTTGCCTTCTCAACATTCACTGTAAAACAAAATGCTATTCAGTATAAGCTCGCGTTTTGATTTTGTAATGTGAAACTATTCATTCTTTGACATTTAATCGAATATATTTGAATTATATAGAGAAACTATTAATAATCCATAAAAAGCGATGCAAAATGTGTTTGAAATTACACCAAAGATAATTTTCGGAGAAAAATTTCCATATTTTAAAAGACATCGACATTTAAAGTATTTCTGTTGAAGTTTTTTACAATCGTTGCTTCAAACATTCATGTATCAATAAAAAAAATAATAATAGATTCTTTTTGTTGTTGCAACGTAATAACTTATATTGCCTCAAAAAAACAAGAACCATGAAAATTTGTCTCCAAATCTTAAATTTAGATAAAAATGTAACGGAATTTTAAATGACTATTCGTAAAAATATTGTATCAAAGATTCATTGAAATAAAATTGCATGCATATTTATTCCATTATTCTGAAATTTTCATCGAAATTATTCATCATTTTCACGAGAGAAAATTGAATCAATAATATATTTTGGAATATTAGTTCGAAGATATATAAAATTGTCCTCATATATGTATTAACGTTTATTCATTTTTAGCGTTTACACAATGAAAAAAAAAAAAAAATACTTAAGAAAGAAAAAATGTAAAAGTCGCACAGTTTATTAACTGAAGTTGTATCGTGTCGCAAATGAAATGCGACTATATTGATGAAATTGTATTGATTAGAGGAAGTTTGTGTCAGCAATACGGTTATAAATGCAACAAAGTGTATTAATACGTCAGGTTGTCTTCGTAAGTGGATGAAATGGGTCACTAGCCGATGCTTCTCAATATCATCGATAACAAGGAAACAAATAAAGGGAGCAACACTGTTGAGCTTTAGTTCGCAATTCCTCGGCGAGCACTTACAGCGGATTAAATAAATTGTGCGTTCCTTCTGGCAAATGCATCGAACTAAAAGAGCCGCAGTTTTTGAGTCCGGCGGTTGTCGCTTTCTCGCGTCGTCTTAGAGACTCGAGCATTTCGTGAATTTTTATCTCCTTTCGTTGGCTCTTGACGTCTGGCTCGTATCTTTTTCGCTTCGTTGGCACAAAGCTTTCAAAAATATGTCAGAACGAACAAAACGAAACCGACGAAATGAAAGTAATGTTATACAACGCGCCTCTCACTCTTATTTCATCAACCGTTTTACAGATTCCCGTTAAGACAAACAAATAGACAACATCCCTTTAAACATTAACCCGCTGCAATGCTTGAACCAGGTTTCGCTCTCTGATAACAACTCTTTCACGGGCGCTTAATGTTCAAGACACAGCGCTTCCTTTGACACACTGTGCATTCATTAAGCATTTCTGCATTTTCTTTCATAACGAACCCCGGTTAATGGTTCACAATCGGTTGACTTTGCGCCCTAGACAACTACACATTCACAATTAGCGCCGTTGTAAATCACTGCGCCAATTCCTTTTTTCTGTAAACATCGCTCGCGTATAAGCATTCAGCAGCATATTCAACGAGTATGCATATACACAATAAATTTTACAATATTAGATCCAGCCAACTGTTATTTAACTCTAAAATTATCGAACATACGAATTCCCTTTCATAATGTTTAACAAGATTTACTTTACAAATTGCTCCGGTATTTTTGCTATCATTTTTTCATTTATCAAATAACAAATATAATGTTAACTTCAAACTTCGAATGCCAAGCTCAATTTTTGATTCTACCAAGTTTTCAATCAATAAAACTTTGACGTTCGCACAATTATATTCATAAAGTAATGATATTATGTCTACGTAATGTATAATTTTATAATCATAATAATAGGTTTGGTATGATTTGGGACGGAAACAGTTAAAGGGACATTATAACTCGGAAAACAAGTAGTAGAAAGTGCAGGCTGATTTGAATCAGATTATGCATGGTGATAAATCTAAATATGACATTTCAAATGGCATATGTTAGAAGTTCAAAGGAAGATGGTCGGGGTTTATGTTCTTTGCCTTCTCATGTTTTTTGTCTTTTGATTTTGAACTACAACAATAAAAGCGACAATCAAAACATAGTAATTATAAAAAAATGTGTTTTCAACAGGAAATACAAAGACAGTGAATTACTTCCAAAATAGAGACATAAAATGCAATCCTTTATAATGTTTAAAGTTGGAAAAGTATTAAGAAAATTGAAAGTAAGACAAACAATTCAATTTCTGTATTTGAAACGATTATTATAATAGAAACAAATTGTAGTTTTAATTTGCCCTTTTAATCGTGTATAATCAGGTAAATTTAATATAAAATAATGAAAACATCTTATTTAAGATTTGCTGATCAAATTGTCACTCTTTTGGAATTCGTCGCGGTATAATTTGAATGACATATTTTTTGGGACTCGCTGTTTTTCAATATTTAATCCAATAATTCGATGAAGTATAACTGAGTTGTGGGTTTGCGTTTAAAAACGCATAGTAAAATGAATAGAATATAGCGTTTTTATTTAACTTTTAGTTGACAGAGAAAGCAGACGGTTAATTATTTTAAGCGAAAGAAAACGAGACACTCGGTGCGCACTGGTTGTCAAACAAAATTGAATTTTTACTTATGAAATGCGTAAAGAAACAATAACTCGCAAGCCGAACTCATCCTCGGGAAACGTTGCTTTGTGGCATTTCCATCTTCCGCATGTCGTCTTTGATATACAATTTTCCATAGAGCACGACGTCCTTTCACGTACACTTCTAGCGAACCTAAGCAGGAAGTAACATGGCTTCTGCACTAAAGCAACTACTTTACAACGCCCAAAATATAGCTTGCAGCATTTTACCGCTGAACATTTTGAATTCTCGCAGCAGCTAGGAAATACCGATATGACCAGCTAATCAAAACTAATTACACGTGTCGTCTTTGGGCTTTTCGATTCATTACGTGAATGCTCCATCAGGCGTATTAAAGGTATAATAATACAAAATCTAAAAATAATTCATCAGTGTGGAAATTAGTTTCATTCATTGTGCGCTTATCTTCCGGTCCTTTGGCGAAAAGTTAAGCTGTAACAAATAACAAAAGTTTGATAGATTAAATTTTTTCGCTTGTGTAATTTTTATGCAAAGGTTATCATACGCGCTCTACTCGTACGAAGTCCACTTTTGTGCCCGGAGGATTATTAATCATGCCGGAACAAGTAAAATAAAATAGAATCAACAACATATTTTTGATGTTGCATTTAATAACTATTTTAATTAAAAATGTTGATGCAAGTGGCAAAATGCACCTTTGTCGCGTTAGCCCATTTGTTTCTATGATAACAATAATTTGCCAACATTGATCCGCTGGAAGAATCGCAGCAGCGAAAATGTTGTTTGTATTCGTAAATATGGAAATAACGTTCACTCATGAAAAGCAACTTGGAGTTATAAATATGACGAAAGTGGGAGTGCAAAAGTGTGGCTCCATCTTGAATAATTAATAACACAAAAACGGTCGGCGGGGGAGGAAGAAAAAAACAGCATCTTTAACGAATGAATCGTAAACTGTCGCGTGGTGAAAGCCTTTATACCGACTAGTGCATAGCTCTAAGGCTGCACGGAGTGCTTAGTAAGGTCGCAGCGTGGAAGCTTCTTTTCCACGGGCATCTCAAACACCTTCAACCACGTAACCCTCATTTCATGAATAATAAAAAGGACGAAGTGCTCGCACTTGAGCGTCGTTCTACTACCGCTTTTTCTGAGAGGACAATGTTTTTCATCTCGTCACAATATGCTGGCCTGATGCTGGTTCACACCGTCTTCGAAATCTCGATAACTGATGCGTGGAATTTTAAATCGAACGCGTCATCTCATCTTTCGCGCAGCAAAAGAGAATTGTATCTTTCGCCTCGTGCACTTTTTTCATCAAATTACACTCACTGACTTTGCTCCCAAACATTTATCCCTTCAATGAGTTTGCTGGACAAATTTATTGACACACATTGCATCATCCTATACGGCAAAAAAAGATTCAAACTTTGTCCACATGCGAATTTTCAGTCAAAAGTTTTTCGTTATAATCATTTATTCTATTTGAAAGCTGAGTTTAATCGTGTCATCAAAAAACAGATCAGCCTCGGCGATTATGTTATGTAATATAATACGTGTTGGCATGGCCACTTTTTGTTTCTTTAAAAGGCTTTTATCCTTTAATAATTTGTGAAATTTCATTTTAAAGCTTCTCCGAGTCTACTTCGGGTATATTTTTATAACTTAAAAACGACTTACATATTCGTTCTAATGAAACAAAATTCAACAGCCCACTTCTTCGCCTGTTTAATTTTGAATATGACTTCATTATTAATATGTTTTGTTTCAATGAAATACGAAGAATGCATTTAGCTGTAGATATTAACTCATTTGCCTCTTATCAAATAATGGTTTTTGCATAACTTTTAGAAGTTTATACAGCAAAAATGCAAACGCAATAAAAACAATCATTTTATTGAGCAAACAGCGAATGCCATTCATTTATATTTAAAGACACTAAATAAAGATACGCTGATAAACAAATGACTCTCGTTGGAATCGATATTATTTCAAGATACGAAAAACTTAGAAATCAATAGTATATTGTATAACTTGCAATAAAACTAAGTCATTTCACAAAACTGTGATACCTTCCCTAGTGAGAAAAATAAATACCTTTCTCATCAAATAAGTATTTTTTCTATCAAATTAGCAAGAGACACTTTACTCACAAAAAAAAATCAAATAGCCCTTTTTAATATATTCATTAA
>JABFQD010003140.1:0-13783 GCA_022817045.1 Psix sp. ZL-2020 | reverse complement strand
ATTAATACTTATTATATTCCATCTTAGAATTGTGTTCAAAATACTAAAAATCAAGTCCCGGACCTAATTTATAATTTTTTATTTTAATTATTGTTTTATTTTTAGTATAAGAATGAGTATTATTGATGAAAAAACATATAATTTTCTTGTTGAAGATAATATTAAATAACAATATATAAATATATATAGACAGTATGCATTATATAAAATAAAACTTTATAAGGCATAAAGTGTACAGTACGTTCTAAGGCCCAAAAAGTCTTCTTTGCAACGAACGTGCAATCAGCAATAACGCAAGTCTGGAGTTCATACTGAGTTTCATGAAACTGTTTTTTTATGTTTAACATTAAATTTTAAGTTGTATTAAATTCGTTAGATTTGATTATTTTTTAAAACTATTTAGAATAACCTTTAAATTTCATAGAAAGAATATTTATTTTAAAACATTGTAATAAACATAAAGTACGTGTAAAAAATGGATTTTTCGTACTCGGAAGCCGTGCGCAATAGGTTTTTACGCAACTGTGCATAAAAGATTTTACGTACTAGTGTGTAAAATTTTTCGTATTGCAAACTTTCTCGAATGAAAAGCAACGGGCATGTGTAATTCGCTTTTGATACTATTATTTTTACGCTTCAAAGTGCATGAAAAATTTTTTTTTATCTAACTTAGTCCGAAAACAATTGTCACTGATAATCAATTATCTGAAGCTCATAATCATTGTTTACGATTTATGTCTAACAAAATTGTGGAAGTAATATATTTATTTTCTCTAAAAAAAGAGTAAAACAAGTGTTTACTCCCTCGGAAGTAAATAAACTATCTGGGAGCGAAACACGTATTTTACTCCCGCGCAGTAAAACCTCGTTTTACTCCCTCTTTCTTACGCTACTTTTACTTGCACTTGTAACAAAAAATATCGTCTGCATCATGAGAGCAAGTACCTTTTTATTCTTTAGGATGAAGTGGCACTTTTGTCCGAAATCATCTGAATTTGAACTACGAATAAAAAAATACCAAGCTTCAATTTAATTCGCTTTTTTTCTAACCTCACTTTTACCACGCTCAAAATTTCAAAATGAAATACAGCAGTTTTTAGGGAGTATCAAAGTGAACGATTTTGTTCTTGAATAATTATATTACCATTTTCAAAATATCAACAATGGGCGAGTTTTTGTTTCATCAACAGAACAATCAATTCATTTATAGCAAGGTTGGAAAACTATTAAACAAGTTGAGATAGAGATATTTAAAAAATTCCATAAATATTGATTGATTGGTAGTTTAATCATTCTTTCAAGGAATAAAAAGTTATAAAAAGTTACTATTATTTATTAAATATTTACAAAATAATTAGATTAATTCATTATTCTGAGTATTCAAATTAATTAATTTGAAGCCAAAAAAACATGATAAAACAACATATGTTAACGAACATTTTTCGTTAACATAATAAATCAAGTTTTTTAAATACTTTGTAATAAAAAGAATTAAATTTTAGTGTTAGAGTTGCAGTTTTTCTTCTCTTTTTTTTCTAATTTTAGGACAATCCGGTTGCAACGGCATGTTGGATAATACTAGTATTTCCCTAGAGTTTAGTTCACTGGTTTTCTTGTTAATTCTTTCCTGGTTATTCTGTCCTTTGTTCGGCAGTGACTGCGGCGCTCAACAATTGTTCATGATACCGAGGGTTAACTGGTCTAATTGCAATCCGAATGGCTGGTTTCATCAACTCGAGCATAGTGGCCATCTTGTTTTAAGTAACACAGTTATCACTAAACAATTAGCTACAAAAACTTTAACTTTGGATGATTTACAAGAAAAAAAATTAAGGTACAAAAGGTAATGAAACTAATTGTTAATACAATTAATAGAAAGATAATATGATATTTAATAACTTTATATATAATCATTTTATTGAATTGGACTCCACTTTTAAAACAGACACGTTTGATGATTGTCGATTCTTAACATTACTATTGACAAAAAAAATATATATATTCACTGACATTACTCTCGCTTGTTGTTGAAGACATTTTATGATTATATACAAATTCTTTTCTTTGCTACAAAATTAACTTAATATTAGGACAGTCGCAGGTACAGAACTCACAAATTGTAAACGATTTTAGTAATAATAAAATGTTTACGTGTTCTTTCTCGCAACAATCATTTGCCTCTTACAATTTAACTTAACACGTGCACTGTAAACATTCGTCTACAAACCTTGTCCCAATGGCCAAATGTCTGGTGTTCAATAAGGAATTTCTCAAAGGACTCCCAAATAGTGATGTCCCACCTTCCTGTTTTCTTTCACAAAAACAGGACAAAAAACATGTAACAGTGAAATCCTAGAAGACGAAGCTTAAGAGTAAAAATAACTTGAATAATGACTTTATAGTTTAATTATAGAATTCGATTTTGTGTGGATATGACGCATAATTATGGCGTGTCTCCTATATATAATTATGGTACAATTTTTATGGGATCAATAGTTGAAATAAATCTAAGTGATTTTCATTTGTAAGTAATATATTTGTACTGTCATTTTTAGATGATGAATTTGATTTTGATACTTTAAAAATTTTACTTCAACTTTTTCAACTTAGAGAGAATTTCCTAAAATTTTTCTATTTTTTATACGAATAAAACTTAGTGGAATTAAAGAATACATTTATTCCGTTTAATGTCTTGAAGTTAAAACGTTGAATAAAATGTAAAATGTTTGTACTTATTTTAATTAAATGTTTAATATTTAAAAACATTTAATGTTTTATACTTACGTAAGAAAATTATTTTTTTTTTTAGTTTAAAAAAGTTCTATTTTTCTTGAATAATCAACTTTATATTTGACTTTTTCGCTAATATATACTTGAAATGTAATCAATTTTCATTTTTTTCACGAAAAATCTATTTGAAGTAATTTAATAATAGTAAATTTAACTTCAACCTTCTATTAAAATCGGAAAAAATCCAATAGTGGAAGAATGAAATAACATCTTTTAAAAGTATTATAACATTTTATTTTATTATTAAATATAGTTCATTGTGACAATTTAAATTCTGAAAAATACTCATACACCGTCAAAAATTTTATTGTGTATAATCGAATATTAGAAGGACCAAACATTTTAAAAACAAAGTTAAATGCAATGACTATGTGTGTCTTAGAAAGAGAGGTCTGGAATCAAAGTCCTCTTGGTCCGTCTATGATCAGAGATGTGACTCAGAATATACAGAAATAACGATAACATATTTTCAATGAGAAGCGTCTATTTGCACCTTAAAACAAGAAAAGCGAGAAACGACGTTGTCATACAAGCGAAATAAGAAAACAATACGCGAATGTTGACTAAAAAAGATATGAAATGTTAAACATCAAACATTTTTGGGGAAGATATATAACGTTATTAACCCAAAAAAATTAAACAGATTAAAACACGTATTACAAAATATTTTATAGCTGTTTCTATTTATGAAATAATATCATATTTATTTATTAATATATAAAATATAATAATATACTTAGAACTTTGTTATGATTTATCCTGTTTACTTATGTCTATTTAATTATATAGGGCAGGGCAACTAAAACTAATTATGCCGAAAATTCATAAGTTTAATTTATTTTTTATAAACCAAAAAATCATAGATAATTCTTAATTTTAAGCTTGTCAGAGTAGATCTCCCTACAAGCCCGGGCGAACTTCATCGTATAGGCTAACAATAGCGCGAGAGAGGGAAGCAGAGCAGTGTAGCGCTCAGTACCTGCAATTTATTTAACCAGATGCTTCTTTGGCTTGGAGAAATGTTTATTGAAAATGATAGTTGCCAAAAAAATTACAGGTCTTAAAAACAGCTAATGTCTTGCTGCATCACTATATCTATATTCACGGTATCCCAACAGAAATGTTGATGCAAGAAGTTTTCAATCTGAAATGATGAGCGTCTTGATAAAAGCTTTGAAAGTTAAACCCATAGTTATTGCAGTAGAACAACCTCAATCAAATGGATCTTTAGAACGAGCACATGCTACAATTAAAGATCAACTTCAAATACTTGTGGAAGACTCACCAGAAAATTGGGATAAGCACCTTTCTAAAGTCCAATTTATATTCAATAACTTAATCAACAAAGAAACGGGATTTTCATCTATTGAAGCAACCTACAATACTAAACCACATCACTCCCTTAAAGCGCCTACCTTGCAGACGAAGACATTGGATAAGTACACTGCGATGGTTACCATACCATCCCTGTCACAGCTCCAATCATAAAAGAAGTCTTATTTGAAGCGAGACTGTTCCATGAAGAGTGGATAACTATTCACTATGTTGACCTGGCGGATATCACACCTGACCTCGAAAATGTATCGAATCACATACAACAATTATCATCAACCTGCAAAAATTAAACCCGTTGCAATCATCAGAAGAGTATTCAAATATTACAACGTAGACTTCAGAATGTGAAAAACAATTTCAATAGTCTATTAAACATATCTCATAGACTCAATAGAGGTCTCTTCAACTTTGTAGGTACAGCTAGCGAAATTTTGTTTGGAACTATGAGCGCGGATGACGCGGTACAAATTAATGAAGACATTGATAAAGTTTATTCTAAAAGTAACAAGATCGCATCATTATTATCTAATCAAACAGCAATAGTGAGACAAGGATTAACCGAAATGAGTAACCGCACAAATAATCATGTCGCCGAGATGAAATTACTAGATGAAATTGTAAAAAACCGAAGTTTCAAAGGTAGCATCAATTTTTTCAATTCTAATTTGATGGATAGTATATTCGAGACTAAATTACATTTAGAAATATTAACAGACTTGCTAAATGATCTTCAAGAAGCATTAAAAATTGGACGATTATGATCTGTCTCCTCAAAATTAGTTAAACCTTTAAACTTTTTGAAATCTCTCATAGTATTACAACATCAAAATAAAAAGGAACTTTCGTTTGTTATAGATGTAGAAAAGTACCAATTGTGTATCAAGATCAGCACAGTAGATATCACACTATTAAAAAGTATAGTCATTTACCGACTAAAAACTCCAATTTCTACAGGACCGCGTTATACCGTCGAGAAATTTAATCCCTGTACCTATTTCGGGATGGACAAATTACTATATTTATGAAAATATTAACAACCAGCCGATTGCAACCAATAGTGATCTCTCAGAATTTATAACTATAGATCTCACAGAATGTATAAATAATAATGATCATCACCTTTGCAGACTTACAAGACCAATCAAACGAATTCTGACAGATTCCAGTTGTTAATCACATCTTCCCAAAGATTTGACAGACGAATCTTGTAAGAAAAATTACTGTTATCATTTGAATGCAACTGCTACAGAATCGCATAGAATGCTTGTCGAAGCATATGCTGAACATGCTCTTGGCAAAACTCAATGCCTGGAGTGGTTTAAAAAGTTTAAAAGTGGTGATTGTGACGTGAGAAACGAGGAGCATGGGAAACCACTGAAAAAGTGCAAACACAAGGATTTGCAAGCTTTACTGGATGAAGACGATACTCAGACTCAACAAGAACTCGCAGAACAATTAAATGTGACGCAAAAAGCAATATCTCTCAATATTTCAAGATTCAATATTTCTTCATTGAATAGTGACAGGTAATAAAAAGTGGATACATTTTCAGAATCCTAAGCATCATAAATCGCGGGTGACTCCAGGTGAACTATCAAAATCCTCTGCAAGACCAAATCGTTTTGGAAAGAAAACAATGCTGTGCGTTTAGTGGGATCAAAAGTGTATAATTTATTGAGCTACTGAAACCTGGTAAAACCGTTAATACTGATAGCTACCAACAACAAATGCTCGATTTGAATTGAGCAATACATGAAAAATGACTGCAATGTGCCAAAAGGCAACATAAGGTCATTTTGCTTCATGATACTGCTCCTTCACACATAGCAAAACGGGTCACAGATACGATCGAAGCGTTCAATTGGGAAATAGTAGCACATGTAGCTTATTCTCCACATGGCTTCGTCTGATTACCATCTATTCACATCATTGGGACATACACCTGCTGAACAACACTTCGATTCGTATGAACATGTACGAAAATGGCTAATGGCTTTTGGTGTGATATTCATAACCTGCCGAAGAGGTGAGAGAAATGTACAAATTCCAATGGAGTCTATTTTAATTAAAATATTTTTTTTAATTTTCAAATAACAGACGTGCAATTTTTACGAAAAGATTCTGGTTTCATACTTCTACACCTGGTATTCTGAAAGTAACGAGATCGCGTCATTAATATCTAATCAAACAGCAATAGTGAGACAAGAACTAACCAAAATAAGTGACTTTACAAACGACTGTGTTGCCGAGATGAAGTTATTAGAAGATATTGTAAGAAACAAAAGTTCTAAAAGTAACATCAATGCCTTCAATTATGACTTGATATTTAGCGTACTTGAGACTGAATTACATTTGAAAATATCAGATATATCGAAGGACCTTTCAGAAGCATTGAAAATTGGACTGGACTTGGATTTGAAGGATATGTCCTTCAAATCTAAACATTCAGAAATCACTTATAATTATACAACATCAAAATAAAAAAAAAAACTACCATTTACTATAATTGTAGAAAATTATTCATCGTATTTTAAGATCAGCACAGTAGACATCACGTTATCAAAAATTAAAGTGTCATTTACAGACTAAAAACTCAAATTCCTACGCGATCACGTTATATTGTCGAAGAATTCAATCCAGTACTTATTTTTGGATGGACAAATTACTATGCTTAAAAATATGAACAACCAGCCGATTGTAATTAATAGTGATCTCTCAGAGTTTTCAACCATAGATCTTACAAATTGTATAAGTAATAAAGATTACCATCTTTGTAGACTTATAACACTACTCAAAAATGCCTTTAAAAGAGCATTCGACAAAAAAACGAACAAATAAGCACTGAAGAAGCCAAGATCAGTAGTGATTTGGAACTCCGAAACTGAGAAGACTCAGCACTCACGATGGACTTCTCACCTTGTTACTACCAGAGTACACGCACAATAACAAAGCATCAAAAATTTTCGAGATAAGGCCTAAAAACCTCGAAAAATAGCAAACTCGCGACTGCACCAGAAAAATGTCAAAACCACCCACACCATAGTGGAGTCGGCATACTAGGACTCCACCAATCACGGAAGACGAAGTCACGAGCACCTTTAATTAAAGCCTACTATCTCGCTCATACAAATGTTGGGAAAAAACTATGTAAAATTGGAAAAAAAGTCAAAAGAATAAGATAAAAGATCTTGACGTAATATTTTGAATGACATAAAATAAAATTATATTGTGGTTTCATTTTATAATTGTTAAGTATATTTTTATAGGTAACTTATAAAAATGCTCGACTTAAACCTAGTGCTGTGCCACGCAGGTTTTTGGGCAACGGAAAGGACGAAATATGTGAGAGCCTACAGGAGCACAATTATTTCAGTGTGAAGGACGACATTGGAGACAATCCCGCTGAAAACAATTCCTTTGGAGACAATAAAAATGAAAAATCGGCCGCATAAAAGATTGATTTAACCAAACATTTTACGGTTAAAAAAAGTTCTATGTTTTTATTTTACATGTAATTGTTGAACAATTACAATGTGTGTTCTGGCTACGAAACGGATTTAAATGTTGATTGTTCAGTTGCCCAAAGAGACAGTGCCAACGTATTGAGACACAATAAGTGCGCCTTGTTGTTGTTTAGTGGTAAGATATGCCCCCATTGTCGCAATGTCAAAAAACTGATAGCGAGGAAGGTGAAAGGAATGAAAGAAAAAGAAAAAAATCTGAAGCGCTTGCTTTAGATTAAAAAAATAAGCGAAAATTGAAAGAAATGTCGGACACGCAAATAGTAAAATTATTAATGGATTCAAATATGAGCGGCCATGAACAAAATGTTTTTGTCAAATTTACGGAGTAGCAAAGTACAAGAACAATAAAAACATGAGGTATTCAAAGGACTGGTTACTTCAGATATGAAAAGAAAACCGATAAAAATACTAGAACTAATTAATGCCTCGAAAATTTGAATTCTTTCTATCAACAAACATTTAATTGACAGGAAATTCTATTTGAAAATATGCGAGTTATTTATTTGATGAATGACAAAACAGACAGTACATTAGACGTATTAAAAATTTATACCTATGTTTTTGTTACGGAATACTTATTCCTCGTAAACGGAATAAGCATTTCTTGTACGATTAATTATTAATTTGCATTATTACCTCAGCGAGGATAATATTGGTTCTATTTTTACGCCGAAAGACTGTAGTAAAGTTGAACCAAAATCATAGAGAAGTAATAAAAACAGGCAAAAAATAGATTATATATAGTATACTTAATCAGTCGGTAACCCGATCCATGGATTTATTCTAAACATGGATTTTATTTCTAAAACTCGAAATAAAAAAAGAGAATGAAAAATGGGGTGATAAAATAATTTGAGACAAATTGAATAAAAATAATAGCTGATTAATAAGACACGTGTGATTCCTGATTTTGGTGGAAAGAGACATACAAATATAGCTTCTTCTCGTTTTCTAATGCAGAGTCAAATTAAGTGTCATCCTGAGCCTACCCTTTAGTGATAACTGCTACCCAAATTGTTACAGAGCACTATTCTATAACTTTCAAACACATCCTTATACTCAGTGCAGTGGTTTTTTCTAATATAAGTTCAGTGATCCAAGTCGCAGCCGCAGCCAGATGGGACCACAGTTCCGAACTGCCCTAGGTGCACGCAGCAGTCCTCCTACAATTGCAGCCGCTTACTACGTCAGTCGAAATTCAACGAGGTTGATACCAAAATCCTGATTTACTATTGCTCTCTTCCTTCCTTGCTTAACTTCGTTCTACCGAACCCACTGGGTTTATCCAGTCGAGACCTGGCCCCCTGGATTGGTTTCTTAGTGAACCCAAATGAATTTGCATTCTTTTGAAGTTGGACTATTTCCCAACTAATACAAGAGCGGCTTCAAGCTCGTTGTCGGGAAAACGGAGGATTATTGAGAACCGCCAATGAAACTGAGAGTAGTGACGAATCGGTGCCCGAGGACAAGGCCGAACCCTTGCCAATTTATTCTCCCTGTCAATCGTCTGGACAGTGAAGCGACAACGAGGAACCGCATATTTTGAAAATAGGACCCAGAAATTCAGCGGCGCCAAGTAGGCGTCACCGCTCTAGGTCCCCAAGGCCTCTTACGTCTTACTAGACCAGGGACACAAGAACGAGGCCCACGACAAGAAGACTGGAACTGGGACCCAAGCACTAGACCTACGGCAGAAGGTGAAGTCACCAGCATCACCGAGTAAAAAAATGTTGGGAATAAGACTGTAATAACCAGTATAATATATTGATTTTTATAGTATTGAATCGTTGTTCGTTTCATTTCCTCAATACCTTCTCTGAACCGATAGAAAAGCGAGTTTCACAGCTCCAAAATTTATAATCATCTGTTCCCACGTAACATATTCTTTTTACCTGGAGATGATTTACCAGCACTCGGAGACGTACATTATCATATTACTTTGGACATAGCTGTACTTATCTACACTTAAGAGATGTTGACTAAAGAAACAAAAACAAAAGTAAAGAGTACAACTTGACCCCCGACATATTAATTAATATACGAGGGTAGACTGAAAAGTTTCCGACTTCAACATGAAGATAGCAGCATGTTGGTTGGGAAAGTGATAGCGACCGTTGTTTGGGATAGTCATAAAGTTATCTTAATCGATTATTTTCAAAAAGAAAAAACCATTACAGGAGCATACTACGCTTCATTACTTGACAAGCTGAAGACAGAGTTGAAGGCAAAACGGCCACATTTACAGAAAAAGAAAATCCTGTTTTACCAACATAACGCACCGTCTCACACCTCAGCGGTTGCCGTGGATAAAATACACGAATTACGGTTTTACAAAGACAGAAATTTTCGTCAAAAGAAGAAACAATAACCTTCTTGCACGATTATTTTGTAGAGAAAAATGCTGAGTAATATTTGGACGACTTACAAAGATGAGAGCATCGCTGAGAGAAGTATGTAGAGTTACAAGGAGACTATGTTAAAGAATTAAAAAATGTCTGAAAAAACATCTTGTACCTTTGTTAGGTAGGAAACTTTTCAGACCACCCTTGTACTACACAAGACAATCACTCTTCACCCAACTCTAAAGAAATAATGGAAAATAGTGCATTTGATTTGGCTTCTAGATTTTATCAAATACTTTTAGATTTCGATTCCAAAGAAAACACTGCATTTTATACTATAAAGACAATGAACTCACTTTTGCTAAATTTAATTATGAAGGCTTATTTTATTTATTTAAACGACGTTATTATCTTTGAAAGAACCCTTAAAAATCATAATCATAACTCACGATTATTTTTGGAACGATTCTCTATATGTGGTATGAAATTACAGACTGATAAATGTAAATATTTACGCCCTGAATCAGACTATTATCACCATCACTAGTATCTTTCTTTGGCAATGTTAATCGTCACAGGAAAGAGCCTCACAAGTATCGTGTGGGTAACCAGGTAGCGATTCAGAGAACACAGGCAAGACCAGGCCTCAAGTTTGCGCCGAAATACCGGGGCCCCTACGAGGTGATCAAAGTGAAGAGAAACTCAGTGAAATATTGAAAGGTTTATTAATTTTAATTCTGAAAATATACTCAATGATCGGTCGGTTTGTCAAATTGGGATTAAATAATTTTAATTTTCATAAATAATAATTTTCTTTGATTTTTTTTGTTTTATTTAGGTATGTACTATTAAACATAAGCATTTTATTTATTTTCGATGCAAGTGAAATTGTTCAAAACTCATTATGTAAAAAAAAGTATATTCTCAAACAGTATGTATAACCACATAAAATTTCAAAAACAATGAAATAAACTCTTTTTATGATAATATGTCATAAACGAAAACAATTGTATATTTTTTAATAACGTATTATGTAATTGTTTTCAATTTTCGCCAAGTATAGTAACATATACATATTAAATAGTATTTAATATGTAACACTTCACATCAATACCATTGGCTTATGATTATATACATTTTTTTGGCACATTTGATATACTGATAAACTGAATCCAGATATTTACCGATAGTGCTATTTTAATTTAAATAACTTTAAAGTTATTATCTATTTGTTGATGCACATAAACAACGAAAAAATCAGTCAATTCAGTTTCCTGTGTTTATCAACATCCCAAAAGCTTTTCGAATTTCCCGATTAAGTTGCGAATAGACATTTCTTTTTTAATAATTATTACACTTGTTCAATCTACTTTTCGTACTCACAAACTGTGTACAAATTTTATGCACTCGTGCGCAAAAACCGTTTTCCTACACGTTAAAACGTGTGTAAAAGAGATTTTTTGCACTACTGTGTAAAAACCCACATTGCGCACTTACACGAATATAAAAAAGATAACAAGTAAGCTAATGTAATGTGTATCTAGTGCGATATGGGTTTTATTGTAATGTATTTTTTATATGACACATGGTAAAAACTAGTCCTTTAATATGCTGTACATGTGCAGATACACGTTTGAAAAGGCGACTTTTCAGTTCGCTGAAATAACGAGTTTTCTCAATATGTCGTACACAATAAATATTCAAAATAAATAAACGTGTCTTCACTTCAATCATACTATTAAAAATAACTTTTTATATAAATATGTATAAAAACTAATTGTATTTTAGTTTTTCAAAATCCATCCAACTCTTGTAAAATGAATCAGTACAATTTGAGCGTTTATTGTCAAGTACCTTATAATTAAGAATAAATCTCATAAGGCCACTTGTATCCAAAATTTATATATATATTTATATGTACACAATAACATGAATCGAGTACTAACCCGTTAGTAGGTGTACAATTTAAAATTTTTTTTTATTAACAAAAACATCAGTCTATCTTTGTCTGTAGCGCAACCACTTTCGGATTAGACTGTATTATACAATAAAAATAATACATAGAAAACAAATTCATATCAACACTTTAGGAAAAGTACATATTTCAAAAAACATTTTTCACACAGTGAAAACTTTTTTATATTGTTTTTTATTTAAAATCGAACATACTTTGCTGAAAGTTACGTTCTTCTTTTTGAAAATTGATTTGTGCAATTGCAAAATAACAGCTCCATCTTTCTTGCTTTTAAAGTACGTTTCTAAAATCATTGTTCATATTTGCCATAAATACGGAAGCCTAATTTTTTGTACGGCTCAAAGGTGTAAAAATGCTCCGATAATTCCGCCAAAACACTAAAGTTATTGTACACGCCGTTTATTCTATTGATTGATATCAAAGTTGTCGGACGTTCAAACGTTTGATTGCGTTTCCTAGTGACAACCACATCTCGGTGAAAGAGTAAAAGAAAGACATTAATTAAATCTCTCATTGAAGACCAGAATGATGGATGTTCGAACCAATGTTGCTCAACACGTGGATATTCATAGTAATGAATAGTGATTTCTAAGTTCTTCAACGCTGGCATCTTTTTAACAGTCTCAATCAATGTTTCAAAATTGGCTTGATTTTGTAAATAAGCATAAGTAAACGATTGCATATCATCCAATATTCGACTTGGCACAAATATGAATGGATAATATTGATCATCTATCGTTAAATGTTTCAACTTCAATGAATTTATAACTTCATTCAATTCATCCATATTTTCATTTCGAACTAAATTTAAATAAGGCAATTAGAATTATTTTTATCTCTCCAAAATAATATTTAATATGTAGTAGTGTCTGCACATAATACTTACTGTACGTTCTATCAAGTGATAGAACTTCAAGATTCTTCAGTTTTTTAAGTGTTGGGATTATTGGTTCTGATGTGTCAGACCTGAACACATCTCCGAATAATTTTAAAACTTTCAGACTTTCAGCATGGGACATTATTGCAGATAATGCAACGTCTTCAATGTTCATCCTTCCGAAATATCCAATTCGAATTCCGTGAAGAAGATTTTGCTCTAGTAAAAACTGAAATAGAAAATAATTCATTTGGAATGTTTTTTGTATTATTGCATTTACAAATGATTATATAACAAAGTATGACGTTTTTAATTAGTCGTGCTAATACTTACTTTTTGGACAAATTCATTGTCTCTAGTACCTTTACGATAATCGCACCATTTCAGAGTAAATTTTGTTAATGTTTTTGGCAGACTTGCTAAGATATTTTCAAGTCCACACATATCGTTTCCTGTTCTAGTAACAATGTCTAATCTAACTGAGGTCAAATCTTTGTTTGCCAGTATAAAATTAATCCAATGATTTGAGCATTCGTTAATATTAAAGTGCATATGAAGTGAGAATTTGTTAACGTTTCCAGTTGAATTTGTTAAAACATCTATTATCTGAGTATATTCAATCAAATTTTTAAAATTTAATACGTATTTTTCCCTGCATAGATGGAACATAATGGAACTTTTTTTATACACTGGTTCTTCTGTTTCTAGGAGTCTAAAATTTGAGCCGAAAAGGTCCATCATATTAGAGAATGTCGAAAAAGAAATAATATGCTTTCTTGAAGGATATTCTTCATAATAATCTTTAGCAAAAAATGAGATAGTCTTAGGCTCCCTCAGTCTTCTCACAATACTTTGAAATCTTTGTGAAACTAAAACAAAATTTAAATATATTGGACACTTAAAATTATGATCAATTATTTATATGTTTTATATTTTTATA
>JABFQD010003139.1:0-13784 GCA_022817045.1 Psix sp. ZL-2020 | reverse complement strand
GACCTTAACCGTAGCAACAGAGTATTAAAGTGTTACACATATAACGACAAAATAATTAATAAAACTTTTTTCTGTTTTTGTTTTGTTATTTCAAATATCTAAATAACTTTGAACTAAACTATTACAAAAAAGTGAGTTAACAAAAAATGATTATTACAAAGAATTTAAATAAAAAGAATTGTGTAAGGAGAAATTATTATGAAGAAGTTTTCGAAGAAATGTTCTTACACACAGAGTCAGGGATAAATTTGGTATGAAAGTTTTAAATAACGTAACATTATTGTAGCTAATGATAGTTTTATAGTTATATGTATTCTAATATAAATATAAACTACATTCTTTTTAATTATTCAATTTAAATATATATTTACACATATCTAAGATATATCAAATTTATATAATATTTATATAATATAATACAATTATAAGAAATAATTATGATTTGATCCATAAAATCAATCGTTTTTTTGTGGTTTCATTATCTTTATAATAGATATTTTTTCAATTTAATATAAAGTAACGAAGATTTCATTTAATAAATAATTCTGGTACAAATTTATAAAAACATTAAATTATGAACAAACCCATATAGAACTATAGGTTTATGAAATATTTTTTATACAATAAAGACAAACTTACGACAGCAACGACAAACTTGCTGTCATATTTTCTCTTTGTTTTACTTTTTGTATTTCAATAGTCTATTTCAGCGCCATAAAAGTATACAACATTTTTATGATAAACCTACACTCAAAAGTCATCCGCACTTGTTTTAATATAATAATTTTATTTAATCGTTAGATAAATAATCAGTTAAGCAAATAATTTGTGTATAAAAGTGCCTCTTGGTTGATTCAAATTGTTTATATTGCATATTAAATATTCTACAATAATGTCGGTTAAGTAGATTTCCAATGTCAGGTACAAAGTGCATCACGTTTAAAACTGAAACACGTTATAGCTAAAACATCAAAATTTCATAGAGAAAATTTAAAAAAAGAATTTTAAAGTCAACTTGTATTTAAGAATTCGGAAATAAGCTTTTCAACTATTTGAAAAATCTAAATAGTACGTAATTATTGTTATTTTATCCATTTCATGCATCTAACCTTGAAAGTGAAACGACAACAATGTCGTTTCAATTCGTTTTGTTGCTTCCTTTTGTTACAATATGATGACCAGCCAGGTTTTTCATTTCAATTTAAACTTTCATTTTTAATAATTCGATCATTCCTCTTTTATAAATCTTATACGATGAAAAGTTTAAAGTGCTATACAGTTTAAATTTCATGCAATCATTTCACAGTTTATACAATTTCGTAATTTCTTTTAACCCTATATTTATGACATTCACTGTCTTTATTTTATACATGCAAATTCAATTTGTTTCATCTTCTTTTTGGGTCTCGGACCTATGTATACTGTAAAAAGTTAAATGAAATTACCAAATTTACAACTAATTAATATACCAAGAAAGTTTAAACCCGTTTATCAAAGCTGATTCTAAATTCATCAACAATAACCGCGTTCTTTCACAAATATTCCACAAACATAAATACTAACAATCTGTTTCAAACTATTTCTAAAGTTTAGACGCAAGATGACGTACTAACAAGCTTGGATATTTTCGAGAACTTAGCTTTGAATGTTTATCTGTGACATTTTGAAGCGAAAATTGAGAAAGATAAGACTTTGCCGGCTATCTATAATAGCTTATTTGTGACGTATTCGTATTTTCCAGAAGAGAACATTTGTAAATCCAAGCCCGGCGAGCGAAGATGTCTTCAAAGCGAGATCTTCGAATACGACAATGGGCGAGGAGTTTGGATGGGCTCCAAAAAATATACCACACTGCTAACGTTGAATATGCGGCGCAAAACGAACGAGAGGAAGCTGAACGGAGGAGCGAGAACGCGATAGCGAGCAAATAATAGGGAAATGATTTGCTCCTTGTTAGATAAAGACTCGGGGGACTCGCGAAAAGAAATATTGTCCCCTGTGAAAGGAAGTGGGGGACTGAGCGCATGTAACTGCTCCTTTGGCCTTCATTCCAGGTCATTCGCTATCAAGCGATTCTCGATTAAGACTTAAATAACGTGGCTCTAGTTTTTGAAATATTCTGTTCTTACATGTTGGATTAGCAAATTGAATAAATCAAATTCATCACTTTTTTATCGATTTATTCGATTAGTCAAATAGATTAGATATAAAAAACATCTAATCTTTGAAATAAATTATAAAGTTTATAAAAAAATCATATTTTTTTAAAAAATGATATTTAAAGTTCATATCTAAATTTAAATGAGTCATATATGGTTCCATATATGTGGCGTAAATGAATCGATTTCTCGTTTATTGATAATAAGCATTCCAATTCACGGGTTATTTATGCATGGAGTCATATTTAAATTCTTACTAAAAAAATTATTATTTTGCATTATGTTATATTCTGTAATATATTGTGGAATATTCAGAAAAAAAGTGCGACGTTGAAAATTGCGCGAAAAAGCAATTGATTAATGACGATAAAAATTGGAAATTAAAAATTCATTAGAACGAAAATGTAGTTGAAAGATGAAACGAAAGGTCATCATTTAACTTGCTTTGGTTTCCGTGCAAAAAGTTAATAAGGATTGATTGTCACGTGAAAGCGGCGTTTCAGATTTAAAGAGTGGCTGTCAAAACAATATTACGCATATAGGAAGTTGTAACGGTGAACCGGGATCGACAGATCGGAAGTTTGGGACGTTTTCGTGCAATTCATGGTCGCAACGTGGCGCACACACGCGTGTGTGAATATTTTTTGCCGAGTCACTTTTCATCACTTCGATATCGTTCCCCATCTATCGCGGCTTATTTCAAACCCGTTTCCGGCCATCGAACCGATCCCATCGCTATACCTACTCGTTCGCGCCAATCAATATGATGCCGCTTTTCTCGTCACTCTTGTTCGCCCTTCGAATCTTCTGTCCGAATTGGATGGCCAACTTTCCCGAAATAGCGATTTTACTTTCGCGAACTTTGCTATCACGTTCAAAAGTTTGCACCAGGTTCACTCACTCCGTGTAAGTTTGAACAAAAGCTGTCATTTCTAATACGAGACGTGTCTACAGTCAACTTCGATACAATTTTTTGAATCAAATTAAATTTATCGATTATCATTTGTGTACACTTGAGGCAAACAATTTTTGAGAATCTTAAAAATCACGCGTTAAATCTCACTTCTTAGTTAAAAATTAAAAAATGTTCCGAAAAGAAATGAGTTTTGACAAGTTATTTTTGATAGAATTCGATTTAAATTGAAAATAGTTTTGAATTTTTGTTTAAAGATATTGGAGAATATTTTAAGTGATTTCAAATTTAATTATATTTTAGGCAATAATTTGTAGTAAAGTATATAACTATACATCTTTTGCTATTAACATTTAAAGTAATGACGCGTCTACATAATTTTTTGTACGTCTATAAAGTGATTGTATATAAAGTAAGAATGCGTAAATTTTATTTATTGTGCTGACGAATATTGTATGGAAACGAATGTATGGTGGTCGAGGCGCGAAAGCAGATAGGTTAAACGAAATGAGAGGATGCGTTGGTGTATGTGTGGCGGCGTTGAGTCCAGTAGTGATCATCAATCAGGAACTCAGTCAGCCGTCCGTCGACCGGTCAGCCACGTCCAGGGTGTGCGTTGTGAGTTCGCGAACACCTCTCCGCAAAAACGCGAGTCATGCTCGATCCAGTCCTCACAATCGATCCACGCTCACGCTAAACTTGTTTGTAATCACAGGAAAAGCGGAATAATGAATTCGCAGGAATCACAATCCATTGCCAGAAGAAATTTCTTCATAAATAAAATAACGCCCGAGCGAATAATGCGTCGCCTCGAGACGAAAACATTATTTGTAATTGAAAACCAGATGCCGCAGCAAATCATTTCATCACTCCGCTTTCAAAACGTAACTTATTAAGACTACTCTGGTTTCTTTCTAGAACTTGATTTTTCATATTTTTTTATCGTTGAATGGATGTTTCATACACGCGGCATAGATATGTCAGTAATGTGTCATATGTCGAAGTATCTTGGTTTTTTAAAAAATACTAATATACTAGCTCTCAATAGTTTTCCTTATACTAATTTAAATTCAAAATAGATGTGTTTTTTAATTTAATGTTTGTTGTTTCTCATTAAAATTTGTAAAAATTTGTTTAGTTCATGTTATAAACATGTACTCTTTTTGAAAACAAAGTAAGTTTTGGTAATTATATAGAAATCTATTTACTAAAATCAACATTTTTAATCAAACAATATTTTTTCAACAAAAGAGTTTTTTCAACATTTAAGTATTTGAAATAATTCAAACATTTAAACGGTTTTAATTGATAATATTGTAAATATCATGGTTCAATTAGAAGTGTTGAAATCATTTTTATGGAAAATAATTTAATATTTATTATCATCAAATAAAAAGTTAAAAAGAAATAAAAAAGAAAATAAATTAATTTTTGCTATATTAAATATTTTGAAATATGAATAATTTTCAATATTTTGTAATATATTTTTAAATATAAAGTATTTTTTTGCAGCATGCTTTCCAAATATTTAAAAATTGCAATGTAATATTGAAACATGATTAGTGATTATTTAGAAAACAAACTTTGAAAAAAAGATGTTTATCATGAGGTATATTATTATTTAACTAATATTAAAATATTACTTTTTTTAAATTAAAGTAAAAACGTTTTTCAGTTAATCAGTTTCTTCAAATTATATTTTATATAGTTTATTTTTGTTTTATATAAAACTTCATATGCATTTGAAAATATTCTTAGTATATGCATTCTGAGTATGATTTTACACAAGAAATTTTCTATATATTTTTATTAACCATAACTATTCGTATTGAAAAGGTGTATTTAACTATTTTGATTCAACTGCGTGAATCATGCATTGTATTTCACGTGTAACAGTAAAAAAATAAATGAATGGAATGTCAGGTCACTGGTGTGATCTGTGTATAATCATTATGTGTCATTTAGAACATACTCTCGCTCTCTGTCTATATATATACATTACATGTTCAATCCATGTTTTTTTTTCAGAAATTAGTATGTCAGTATGATATATAAATAGAATTATTTATTTATTATAAAATATGACTAGTTTTATTTAATATAATAATAGTGTATTATTAAATTCAGAACATGAACTTTAAAACTACGTAATTTAGTTGCTATAATTGTACACAATAACTTATACATATTTTTTTATATAATAAAAATTGAAAATCAAAATTTAATTATATATACTTTTAATAATATATTCTATCAGTTTTTAAAAGTTACATAATCTATATATTAATTTGAATTCATAAGTTTTCTTCTATGAAAAAATTGAAAATATTTTAATTTTTCTGTTTATTAAAAGTCGTTTTCGATCAAATTTAAGACTTATATACCTTCACAAAGCAACTTGAATAAATTTAATTTGTTCAAATAGTACGACCAATTGTAGCGTGTCCAATCAATATATTGCGTGAATGTTTTTAATCGTGGGAGTAGTTAACCTTTTTGTTAATTCCCAAGTTTAGAATCACGGAGTAGCGCAAGTTAATTGCTCTGTGAGATAATGAAGTTCAGCGCACTTGTATTCTTCAGTCCTCATTGGCTCAAAATGCTACTTGACGTTGCATGACTTTTTATCGATGGCTTGACATTTTCCAAGCAGAGTAATTTAAACGAAGCCTAACGCAGGACATCTCTGGCGGAGGTGGCTTTTTACCCTCTACCGGAGATTGTCAACCCCTCACCAAGCCAAAGAACCATAGGGCGAGGCTCCCCACATCCGACTAATGTCTCTTAAAAGTAAAACGTTTGGACCAACTTCGGCGTCTCCTTGTGGTTTGAATTTCAGATGCAATGCGCAATTTATTGGAAACCGAATCCTAAAAACAATGGGATTTAAATAGGGGAAAAACGCCGAGGCATTCCAACCGAGATCCGGCTTTCTCGGATCACCTCGCAGACGCCGCAGTTTCTTGAAATAATCTTGGCGGCGGTTCCCTACAGATTCATGATGAAAGAAACAAAGTTACGATTTGTCTGCTTATCCCAATCCCTCTTCCAATTGTTTTCCCTTTTTCATCCTCATTGCGTTGTTCTTTGCCTCATCCTTTTCTGTCCTTAACATACTGCCTTACGTAGTTCATGTTTTATCCGCCATATTGTATAGTGTTATTTTTTGCAGTAAACATTTTATTTTTCATTGGATGACGCTCAGACTGTCAGTGCTGATTGCTTATTCAACTTGGATGAAAAAATGATGAAATTATAAGAAGCGGACCGTTAAGTTGTGGCATGTTTGAAGCGCTCCGTTAGAATGTTTCTCGAATTGGAAGCGTGATGTCACTGCGAACGCGCTGAGAAAAGGGGCTACGAGCAGAAAGGCCTCGGCGGTTCTTTGATCGCGCGATGACTCGCGGCTTCGCATTGTCGAGCTAAACAGTCGGTGCAAATGAAATGTAGGATTTAGCAGCCACGGTAGTCGAAAACTTTTTATCGTTGTGTAAACCTCATTATGGGCAACAGGTTTGGTCGCGCGTATTACGGCCATCGCGCGAACTAAAGTGCGCCCGATAATCAAATTAATCATTATTAATTGTGTCATTAATTCTCTATTAATCTTCCAGGTTGGCCAATGAAAGCCGATGACTTTCGTCCGCAACCGCAGATGACCAGTGCTTTGGGAAAACATTTTGGTCGGCGCCATTTTTTCGACTCGGTGCTCCTTGACTCCTCGAGGAAATAACATTATTAAGACGCCGATGACACATTCACTCTTTTCCGACCGTTTCGTCTCGGTCACCTTTCAGCGATGACAAATTTACCGTGTAACGTGTGACCTCACGAGTCTCACGCTGGAAAGCCTTAGGTTCTGGAATCTCGGGGCTGAATTTGTATTGACACACATGTCATTTGAGGTGTTATAAGAATGTTGACGTCTGCGCACAAGTTTGATGAATATGCTGAGAAAAATCATGTGTTCAGTGTAACCAAACAATCCGTTTGTAAAGGTATTGATTTAATGATGGGTGAACATTTTAAAGACAAGTTTGTACTACTGGTGAATCAGTATTGAGATTTTAAAATGAAACGAAAATTTTGATATTTTTATTATTCTTATTGTTTTTGTTTATTTAATATTATTGTATATTGAGTTCTTTTTAGATCTTAAGAAGAGAAATATTGAATCCTGTGAAGCAACCACCATATGAACTGCTATTCGAAAAAATTTCAGCTACATAAATTGAGAGTAACCTTTATGCAATTGCTACAGGCAATAGCATGCCTTTATTAGGCATAAGACATAGCTCTATCTTGAAATAATGTGAAAACTTGCCCAGTCGTCAGTGTGCATAATGCATTTTCTCCAGCCAAAGAAAAAACAAAAAGAAACTTATTATTTTTGGTGTTATTATTATTTTATCTATAAAATGTATAAATATATATTTAATTTTTTTCTTGGAAGATACTGAAGATGGTTGATAAAAGATTTTCCAAAGTAAATGTAAGAGATATCGGACATTTAAGAATTCCGGACACTATAAAAATATATACATATATGATGCTCAACATTTATACATTTAACTTATAGTATTTTAGTTTTATAAGAAAGTTTATTTAGACATTACATCATAAACAATATTTAATTTATTATAGAAATTAATGTATCCACTTGCTTGCACAAAATGAAATTTGAGAAATAAATATTTTTACATTGAAAAAAAAAATGTTAAAGTATTAAACGGTGTTGATATTTTGAACATTTAAGATCACTTTAAATTAACACTGAAATAATGAACAATAACTTATTTTAATACCTAATGTGTAGTGTCAAAAGAAGGAAATTCTATGGTATGCATAAATAAATCAAATTTCTATGGTGGAACCAGTGTGTCACCTGTGCGGAGCAGGTATAAAAGAAGTTCGGGTTAACTCGATGTAAGAATGCTTTTTTAGCGTTTATAAGATTTCATTCATAAGTTATATTGAAGTAATCTGTACATTTGCATCACAATCTGTATCCAAAAAAACATCATCAATTTAAGCAAAAAGTCATTACAATAACTATCGAAGTTATAGTTCATTTCAAATAACATCCTGAGCATTCACATCTAGTGCTGTTCCGTAACATAACGTAAAATATATTCTATCAAAAGTGAATATCTTTTTAATACTACGCTGAGATTTCAATTTTATATCACTGTAAATGTTTTGATAGAAAACAAGCAAATCTTAGATTCCTTAAATAGTTGAAAATATTATAAACACTTAAACTTGGTCAATTTCTGTTCATGCGTTACTACATTCTGTTGATTTAGAATTTTGTTTAATACAAAATTATGATTTCTTATTATTAAATGTTTAAAATCAAACTGAAATTTAAAGTGCTACGTCATGTTTATAATTTATTATAATTTAATTGTTTGATTTTAGTTGATGAAAGAGGAGACTACATTTTCGTGGAGGATGTTTGTAGATTTGGAAGATGTTGAAAGGAGGGTCCGTCGGATAAAAAGTGAATAAAAATTATGCAGAAAAGGACGAGGACAAGGATCACTGGTGGATGGTTTGGGGACAGCGCCGAAAATGCCACCCTCGCATGACACATACGGGAAAAGCAATGCATTAGAAATTCAGATGACCAGAGAGAAGGCTGCGCACGATTTATCAAATAAAAGTTACGCTACAGTCAAATTCCCGTCCGCGTCGTCAGTGGCGGCGACAGTTCATTTTTAATATAAAGCGAGTAGCGTGTCGTGGCAAAAAGAAATCGCGCGAAAGAAAGCAGAGCTCGTTCGTTTCCGCGGCCAAGATTGCGCGCTCGGACGATTTATCAGTGGAAGCGGCTTGACTTACGTATCACCATCATGACGACGATTATTTCTGCGATCTTAATGACGATACGTCGCGGTTTACACTTTGCGTGAACGTATTAGATTCCAGGATATTGTAAATAAAACATCATTCGAGTTTCTTTTATTTCAACCGCAACGAATTGAATCCATTTTTTGATTATCAACTGCATGTTTCATGTGCTGGCGAAAGTTGTATAATTTATGATACTTTAATTATGCTAATCGAAATAAGTAAATCGAATTGTTTATGCGGATGTTTTCTAATTTTTTATAGAAACTTTTTGCAATTGTATACATTAATTCATAAAGTTTTCATTATATGAATGTTGATTGTAGTAAAAACTTATAAAAAATTTGGATATGTAGCAGAGGTGTATGTGATTTATATGTGAAGTCGCAGTTTTTACAGATTTTACATGATATTGTGATTTACATGTACAAGATATATGTCACGAATGTAGTACATGGGAGATCTCACATAAAGTTGATAAATGATGTCTTCTTTTGTTAATTAATTCAGTAATCACAAGTTGATAAATTCTGTATTCATAATTTTATGATTTGTGTAAAAAACTGAGTCAAAAATATTAGCTTCATGCTATGCATTCAAAATTATAATATATTTTTACAAATAATTCATCATATAAAAAACATAATGTATGTAAGATTAATCTTGTTTAGGAAAATCTGTAAAAACCGCTTTAAGGTACTATTCATGTTTATAGCAAAAATAACACTTTTTACATTTTGTGTGTAATCGTATTTCAAACTTATTATTTTAAAGGTAATAATATTACATATACTATGTATTTGATAAAATTATTTATATAGATAATCAACTGATTGTTTTTCAAAAAATTAATTTTCAATTAATTTAATGTTGTTCTTTTTTAGAAAAAAAAAAAAAAAATAATAAGATTAACTAAATTTTTGCTCAAATAGATTATGTTATATTCAAATGGATGATAATAATTCTTTTCAATTTTATAATTCAGAATTTTACAAATATAAAAATTACAATTTCGCGATAAGTATCAATGACATAAAATGGGTTAATAACTCTTTTGTTATTTTTATTTACAAAGATAATTTATAGTATGCTCTTGCATAATGATCTAAGAATCATTTCCTTCTTTTAACAAAACATTTTCAAGTACGCTCTTTTTTGGTAAAATATTCTAATTTATACTTCCTTACATTCTGGTTATCATGTATTCTTTGCATGATAAGACTTTAAAATATCCCATTTTATGGTAATTTAAACAATTGTTTCTTTTTACAAAAATTTCTCGATGTTTTTGATTTTTAAGGTAAAATAAACTAAACGGGTCGTACTTGCGAGAAGCGATTCATAAATAAATTGTTATTTTGTATTAAAAATTACGGAAAAGAACATAATAAGATTCAGCATATTGATGATCTAAACATTCATAATTATAATTAGTCAGTTTATAGATATAACTGGATAGTCCAAATTTATGGCATGTCACTGAACTATGAACGATTTGGCAACATTGGAAACGCTGTCCTTGTTCCTTAGATTGCTTGCATTTTGACGTTCTATGCTGACTGCCTGTAATATAATTACTTTTAACTTAAGAATATTTTTTTGTTAACAAAATATGATTTTTTAATTTATCTATGATTTACAATTGCGCTTATTTTAACTTCTCCAATGTAGGAAGAATCTGGAATCAACTTTCCTTTTAAATTTATTTATTTTTATTTATTTAACAGGTTTTATATTGTATAAACAAATTATTCATTTTCTTTAATCATTAACTATTATTTTACTGAACTTTGTCTTTCTTTCCGCCAAAAATTATATTTTACTGTTTGTAATAATTTGTTGTATATTATTGTATAATTGTTCCAAGCACTTTAATACATATTCGATTTTTCGTTAGTTCTTAATTCAAATATATCGTTTTTTAGTTTGATCATACATAATTTTTTACAGTATGATATTTAGTGTATTTGATTCGTCGAAATTTGGTTTTGATAGTGGATAATTTTTTTTTCCAAATCTCTCGCCTAGAAATGATTATTGGTTGACACTTCGATACTATATCTAGTCTATTCTCACCAAGCTAAAATTGCTAATTTCATTTTTTTGATTATTCATTAGGCAACCTATTCCTAGATTTTGCATACACATTTATCATTACCTAAGCTACAAGTCCTTCATTTTTTTTAACTGTCATCAAATCGTATTTCCATACTTGTAGAGGATGTCACGCCAGTTTTTAATTTAGTGAGGCGAATTTTTAATTTGAATTGTTTTTATAAAATAATTATCAAATTTAATAAGTCTACATCAATTACTTTAAAGCATCATTATATTATTCAGGCACTTTTTTCACTTCAAAAACGCCTGCACACTTTAATTTTTCAATTATGCATATTATTGAGTTTAAATATCATCATTTTCTTACGAATGGTGAAACTTTGAAAATCTGTAACGTCGGTAATTTTGACTTTGAAATCCTCTTAAGAAACTTTGAAATTCTTGTTTCATGTTTACCGTAATTGGTTTTTATGAGGAACCCCATGTATAAAAAATATTTATATATCTACTCATATATAATGTTTACCATTCATACAATTCTTCATAAATAATCAATTTTTATTCCAAGGAATTTATTTTTAGCATACTCAAAATAAACTCTCATTGCGTAGTTTAAATATATTCAGCTGTTTTCAACATGATGAAAAGGGTTCTAATGAGACTTAGTAGCATAAATGAAAAATCATTTAATGCGCTAAGCGTAAACCCTTAAATTGCCGTGCTTATATATTATCTTATCTTTACAGCCGCACATGCTAACTTTTAAGAATACTTTCCTCCATAAAATAAGACAAGATTAACACGCGTTTTTGTGGGAGAAAAGTGAATTTTTATCTTCCATATTACTAAAGTCGACGACTGTTTATGTGTGACACTCTTTTATTTTGAGATAACTCTTTTATAACGCCGAGTATTTTCATCCCAAACGATAAAAAATTATCATTGTCACCTGTTCCTTAACATCGATGTCATTGTACGACAAACGAGAATCAATATTTTCGAAACATGTATCACTGTATTCCGAAATGTTTGCACACTTCGTTCATATATTTCAACGTGACAGAGTTTCAGAGCTTGTCTGCGTTAATCCATCATAGCTCCCTCTTTACACGATTCTTGTATCTTCACACTTATTATCATTCAGCTTTTCATAAACCGTCAACATTTACATGCCGTGTAAAGTAACACTGCATTTTATTAAGATATCTTGTCCGCGCAGTAATTACAACTTATCTACGCTAATTCTCTGAAAACAAAGCGACCCGACCTGATAAACCATACGAATCTGAATTTAAAAAACCATTGCTCGCGACTCGTCAAGTGTTCTCATCAAGCGCTTCTTCCTCAAATAGAATTTCAAATACAGCAATATGCATTAATTTCAGTGAAATTTCATAAAAGAAAATTTCCCGCAAACTTCTGCGCGATCGTTTTAATTTAGATGAAAAGTCGCAAGGAAGTCGAGTCCCGCTGCTGAAATATTTGGTTAATCCTCGATTTGTCTTTTCGGCGTCGTTAATATTCGCGTCGGAATTTATGATGTTTCCGCAACTGGCGCGCGACATCATCGGCGGGAAATCCGCTTGTGCATATGCTATCGTCGCTTCTGGCTGCAAATTTTTACACCTACTTCCTTTTTACGAGCTCAGCGCGGAGCAACATTACTCCGCTGTTTTCTCGCTTTTTTTCCAGTTGTGCTTTTCACTCAGCGTCCTCGATACTTCTCCCTCTGTTTCCTTCGCTCCTCTTTATCTTGCGCTCTTTCCACCGCCTTTGGACATTTACATAAAATTATTATTAACGCGGCGAGCTGCGGTTGCGTTTCTGTCGGGAAGCGCCGGCATCTCGCTCTCGGCATTTCTAGTGGTCGGAGCTAAGTTGCGGCGGAACACGATTTCAAGAAGAAACCAAGTCGCTTGCTTTTTAAATGGGAGTTTTAGTGAAAATTATTCGACCATCATTGGCTATCGAAATATGTATGTTGAAGGAGTGCTTTTTTGATATAATAAATGTAGAGTGTTGATGGAGTCATGTTGATGTGAATATAGTAATTTGAGATAGTGATGATGTTTATGAATATTGTTAAATATTTGTTTAGTTTGAGTTTGAGACGGTAGAAATGTCTTATGTTTGATGAGTTGAAGACACTTTTGTAGTTATGTATACATTATTTAGTCATACTTGGGTGACAGATTGTATGTTTTATCTTCAGTCTCTCAATGGCAAACACATTAGGCATATGAAATTTTCCTTTATGTGCATGTATGAATAGATAAGTATAATAGATGTATGAATACAACGCGAAAATGCATAAATTAATATTTGTTGACTAAATATTATATATACAGAGTAGTTATGACACAAATTATGTATGCACCTATGGGTGTATATGTGTACGTGTATTAGATGTAGTATGTATTAATGTATACATTTTATATGAACGTAAAGGTCGTTGAACAAATAATACATGTTCTTAAAACATACTTGTTAAAAATGGAGTCATAGCTAATTCGCTGTAACAAGTTTTGTTATTTAGCTTATAAAAGAAACAAAAATATTGATCAATTTTCTTCTTCTAAGTTTGTGAAATAAAATTTTTTTTCGAACAAATTGTGACTTTTATTTAACATGCAAAAAAACTATTTTAAAAAACATAATATAATCTATATTTTATATTTAAGTTTATTCCAATATAAGACTACTTTAGAGCAGTAAAATTTGTCATTGGCCAAAATTGTAAACATTTTAGAAAGATTAAAATTTTTTTTTGACACAAAAAATTCGTGTACTTGAGTTTTAAT
>JABFQD010003138.1:0-13784 GCA_022817045.1 Psix sp. ZL-2020 | reverse complement strand
AGTTTTCAATGCAACAAAACTTTTCCATAGTTTACTGAAGCAGCATTACAATCAAAACACAACGCTTATGTCTCTTCTTTTAATAATGAAAAATTTAGCTCAAAATAGTAAGTTCAATTGCATCATGAATAGTTACCTCTTTTCTTTTTACGTATGAAAGTAATTTCTTTGATTTCTTCATGCTTATTTTTGCAGCATTTTGTTTACAAGCCTTAGTCCGAAGTGGCGTGATAAATACTTTGGAAAAAACATTCGTATACCTTGGCTATACGCCACATATGAAACTCAAAACTTTGATGGAATGTTTGAAACATTTCACAGCAAGCAGTGCGTATCAAAAACTGTCTCTGAATCTTAATCGCTATTAGAAGTTTTTCATTTATAGCGACGGATGCAATTTTGTGTCATGCTTTTTGTATTATTTATACATTTCTCAGCTATGTCAATTACCCACAGGTCTGCCTTTCAGGATCCTGCTGTACGAAGTTCGTGAAGATTGGAATGGTTAATTTAGTAATGAGAATATTTGAGCGATGGGAAAGAATCGACGGGCAAATAAAGCTTAAAATTTTCAACTACTCCCTCAGTATACTTCAACACGTTTGCGTCATAAGTACGTTTATCAACGTGTCATAATTTATATGATATTCTACAGTTAGTTAAAATGACGTGATTTATAAACAGTCTGTTACATCAAATTAATTTAACTTTTGAGTTATCTAAATTAACTGTAATGTCTCAGATGTTATATTAAACGTCTGTTCATTTTTATGTGAAACTAGCTTAGCGTACAAAAAATTAACTTAAAATTATCTTCGTTAAATATACTAATTAGCGAACACGAAAGTTCATATCCTTGTTATCATTGGCAGAGTCAGGGAGGAAAGCCATTAAATCTACTGGTGGATTGCAGTTGCTCTATCGATTTTGCACTAACTGCCCTGAAGATAAAATGTACGATTGTCTGTTATCACGAGTATGTGGGATCATCAATCAATGTATGGAAAAAAAAGAGTTGCCGGTACCAGAGATGTCACCTGCAAGGTAATTTCTAAACCTGTGTTTATTCACCAACCAGACGAAAAACATATTCTTAATGATCACTATTTTACGTAGGTTTTCTTTACCTGGATCGTCGACTAGGGCAAGTAGCGTGGACAGTGGTAGTGATATAGATAGCCAGGTAAGTTTTTGCAATACATTCATATGAGCTTTGATTAAAGTCTAACTTTAAAACTAATTTATCAAGCAAGCGTACAGCATGGCCTCCTTGACTAAGACTTACAGTGACGTCGATTCCTGCGACGACGATGATGACGACTGCATAAATAGTGGAAAAACAAAAGATAAAAAAGTTGGAGATGACATAGACGAGAGCAAGTTTTTCGCAGGAGTCATCAATTTCCAAAGACCGGACGACGATCTCATTAAGTAATTCAAACATATTTATCATTTAAGTAATATGAGATTTCGTTAATCATAGAAAAACTTTTCAACTAAAACATGATCTTTGTTTTAGTTATAATACATTCTTCAAAGAGTTAGGTTCTTTACAAACTCAATTAAATCGTGTTGTATCTTCTATTGATATGACAATAAAAAGCGGAAATTTGTCTGAAGAAGAGAAATCGCTACTTCGTTTAAAAAGAGCCAAGTTATTAAAACCGAATTCTAAATATCAGTCTAAAAGCAGTAGTCCAGGAGACAATATTTACGTAGGCTCTAAAAATGAACTGAAAATAACCAAATCTTTACCACCAACTACACCAGAACAACATGTTTACTGCTTAATTTCAAGTAAAGTGAAGAGCGTCACACAGTTTATCAAGGTAGCATATCCAGATTTGATTGGAGGTGATGGTTTAGGAGTTGCAGAACCTCTAAGTAGTAAAGATCGTCAAGTTTGTCGTACAAAATTATTAACTTGTGTCGAAAGAGGTCTTCATCCTGGAAATTTTATGCAAGAAACGGTATACGACTTAGACTCTTTAACATCACAAAACAGGAAGCAAAATATCTCCGTGGAAGATAAAATTTTGTGCAATATAGATGAAATTAGAACAGGAAAGAGAGAATATGAAACTAAACAACAGTTACAATTCGAATCGAGGTTTGAAAGCGGAAATTTGAGGAAAGTTATTCAAGTATGTAGTGGTGTTAGCTTTAATTAAAATTTCCAAATATTATCTATTTCTAAACTGATTTTATGTTATTATTAGATAGGTCCACAAGAATATGATTTGATATTAACTCCCGATGTGAACAGTGGATCTCGACATCAATGGTTTTATTTCGAAGTATCTAATATGGAGGCCAACATTCCTTACACTTTTAACATTGTAAATTGCGAAAAAGCAAATTCGCAGTTCAACTTTGGAATGAAACCTATTATCTTTAGCGTCATAGAAGCACAACTTGGAAGATGTGGTTGGGTTCGAACTGGCACAGACATTTGTTATTATCGAAATTGTTACCAGAAAGGAGCAAAAGGGAAGAATTACCTGACGACTTCATTTACAGTAACGTTTAAACACACTTACGATGTTTGCTACTTAGCATACCATTTCCCTTATACGTACAGTAGGCTGATGACCAATATATGGAAACTGTGCAAAGTAACTGCAAGTTCCAATCTTTATTTCCGAGTAGAAAATTTGTGTAACAGCTTAAACGGAAACGAAAATCCCTTACTAACTGTTACTGCGCCTGACTCTTCTAGTAATCCTATTCAGGTGTGTATTAAATCAAAACTAATGTCTTACATATGACTTGTATCTTCTTTAATGATTCGTAGAAAAGAAAAATCATATTCCTTACATCGAGAGTACATCCAGGTGAAAGCAATGCTTCATGGGTGATGCAAGGCACATTAGATGCTCTTTTAAGTAGCACTACTTATGCTGTAAGTCTACGAAACGATTACGTGTTCAAGATAGTACCCATGTTAAACATCGAGGGAGTAATCAATGGCTGGTAAGTAACTAACTAGACGTGTAGAAATGAGTCAATATCTTTATTTGTATTTAAACTTACAAATCAGTACATGGTTGTTACATATAAAAGTAGGTAATGAACTTAACCCTAAGAAAAAAAAAGGAAAAAAAAGACTTGTGAGAACCGTGCTATATATCGACTGTATCGTACGTCCGGATGACGGAAACGTTCTGATCTAGACGGAACGTTTCATCTTGCGGACGTACTTAGCACAACCGATCGGCTTATTGCGCTATGTGAGCGTGGCGCTGGCGGACCCCGATAGTCCGTCACCGAGGATGAGAACCATGATTAATGTGATGCGTCTAATCGTAACTAATGCCTGCGATCCCACTCTGCAAATGCTAGCCTTCGAAAGACAATGAGTCGATTCGGATGAAGGGAGTCCGATGAGATGTATGTCCGCCTGCGCCAGCGATCGTTCGTGTGTCTTGGTTGCGTGTCATCAGGAGAAACAAATTTCGATAACGATGAAACTGTTCTCGCACCGTATCCTGAACTTGGCTTGGACAGCCAAAAACAGGACACTTGGTCTGATAATCGCTAATTCTATGAGTCGGGATAGGTTTTGGCGCCACTACGGGGCGCAACCGTAACTACGATTACTTGGACGGAGGATCTAATACTTTGCCGTTGCTGCGCACTTTGATGTTATACCTATAGGCCGGTTCCGCTTCCGGGAGGATCGTGCTCGAATCGTCGTCCTGCTCCTTCACTTGTGGGCTGAGCTCCGCCTGGTCACTCTGGAAATCTTGAATGCTGTCATACGGACCAATCGTGTGTGCGTCCACCAGGTCCTTGTTTGGCTCTTCGGTTTCTTCTGCCTCCTCGCGATGTTCCATCTTCAGCACTGGCGAATTCGGGCTTGGCAGGCGCGACAGCGACCTAATCTCCTGAGTTACCAGGCCTTCAAACACGTTATCCGTTTTGCGACTCGGCGTGTCCTTGAACAAACTCGTAATGTCCGGAATATGCTCCAGTCGCGAAGACTTATCGATGATCACCAGTTTGTTGCCTTCAGAGGCTCCACCGTGGTTACTCATCATTGGCTGCGCTGTTGCCAACCGGCTCAACACCGGATCTTTCACGCTGTTCGTCGACACCAACTCTTCGCTCTTCTGCTCTTTTTCTTCATCATCACTCTCTGACTCGTTCTCTGGCACTTGGGTCTGGTCGCTACTTTTCGTCGAAATGAAACTCTCCTCTTCCTTTGTTACCTCTTTATTTTGCAATTTCTCCTCCTCCGCTTTGTGGCTTCCGGCCGGCGCTGCGGTTGTTGTGACGTACGGTCGACGGTTTCTAGATTGGGGACATTTGATTGGTTTATATGAAGGCGCGCGATTCCAGTTTTGACCAGTAAGACTATCACCATGGTTTGAGTTAAGAATTAAAAATTTAATACATTGAAAGTTGTTTGAAAAAAGTAATTTATAATTAAACACAAATAGAAATCCAAAATTTTTTACGATACATAAAACATTTAAAATTGTATCCAAAATAATCAAAAAATCAAATAATTTTCCATTTTATTTTTTACTTATAAACAGTAATTAAAAATGTATAATGAGTATTATTATTTAATGTAGAATTATTTTTTTAATTTGCATTTTTTTCAAACATAAAGAAAAAATAAAAACATTCGTTTTTAGTTTTATCTATATAATTTACACTCTGATGAATATTCGAATAAACAATAGTAGCTTGACTATCCCATTTAGTGATGGCAAATATGATTCATGTAAAAATAGACGCCCCACTTTAAATTTAAACTATTATTTTTAGACGAGCAATTATATTTTACTTCGTTAAATAATATAATCAGATCGGGCAAGCCTATTTAACTAAAATTTACATTATAATTTATATACCGATACAAATCAGCTTTGTAGCACATATTCCGTAATGTATCAAGTTTATGTCATTTTATCACGAAAATTGAGTAATACAATTTTCGTGAACTAAAATTGGAATTAACCTTTATTATTAAAAACAAAACTGAAAGTTAAAATTTAAACACATCAAACAGAAATATTAAACATATTTTTTATAAAAACATTTACCTTTTGACACCTAACTGATGATCGATAAAGTAGAAATTTTATTTATCTTTATCTTAATAATTAAATTTATAAATCCAAAATTACGCTTAATATTAAAAACTCAGCTTTAGTGATTATTAATAAACTTTCAAAGATATCTATATTCCTTAAAAATAACCTCAAACCATATTTAACTATCTTTACTGTTCATGAACTGGAAATCTTAACATCTCATTATTTTATTATGTTAGTTTTGTTAATTATTTAAATTGTTATGCTACTCAAAGCTTCTATTTGGCATGTATTTGTTGCAAGTATTTTAGATGAGTCAATGGGAAGTTGAGTTAATGAACGCTTACAGGGTTGTGTCAAATGTAACGTGTGAGTGTTATGTACAAGTGATATATTGACGTAAAATATTTTTCTCTTGTAGTCGAAGGTGAAAAATCTGTTAAAATTATTCATTATATCTCTTATCAATTGTGTCAAATTTTGATTTGAATAAAATTACCAATTAACTTTTATCTTAAGTTTCTAAATTATATCTTCACTTAAGATATAAAATCGCGTTCAAATAATTATAGATTTACGAACAATAATGATTTTTCGAGTTTAAAATGATGTTATCATTATTGATCCAATTAATGAAAATGATAATTGAATAATCATCTAAAAAGCACCGTAACCAATAAGCTATAATAATCTCTGAAAGCTCTAATCGCGTCCCCTACCACTTATCGATTTGTTTGTGTGTAAAATAATTATCTCACCTCTTACCCCTGATTGGCCGATACGGGAATGCTGCCATAGTTGTAGTAATAACACCGTGTCTGCTCGCAAATAAAATCTTTGACAAGCATACAATCTTCAGCCTCCCATTGCAAGGACGGTGCGACCATAGCTACACATCCGTTCGCACTTCCGCTGTCGCCACTGCGAAAAAAAGACATAAAAAATGTCAGATCATCGACAATTTTCTCACGTACGAACAAACACTTCCGCATCAGCTAATGCTTGCACCAAACCAAACGCGTCGATTCTCTTTATGTTGCTACATTATAATATACTGCGTACACAAAATATTCTCTCACAAATTTATTTACGCTAAAAATATATATTTTTTCAACTAAACAGCAATTTACATTGAAAATAAAAATTATAAATATTGAACAAAATATTCTTTCTTTGGTATCAGCATTCATGAGAGGAGGAGAGTTTCACTGTTGGCGAAGGATACTTTATGTATAGACATGGTACAATTTGTGAAGCAAATAGCAGTGATCAGCAGCGTCGAAGGCTAAGTTAATTGAACGTTACCTTTCCCTTGCAACCCTCTGCGGTTCCGTGCCTGGTGGTGGCACATCCGCGGGTCTGTTCCCAGGTCGCTTCAACATGTAATCAAAAGTGGAATTGAACGGAAGACCCGTACTCATCCACAAAAACATGTCCGTGCCCAACTTATTGCCGGAAGTCCAGAAATCGTATTTAGTGTAACCTGCATTCTTTAAGTATTGCGTCATCGTGTCGGCCTTCTCCCGTGTCTCGAAAGAGGCGAGCTGCAAGCCCAACGACCGACAATACTGATAAGCCAAAAAGTAGTTCAACTCCGGACTGTAGGGGTTCATTCGCGAGACAAAGTACTGTACGCCGTCCAGCTGGATCGTTGTGATTCTTTGCGCTGTGAAACAATCAGTGAAATCATCATTTAGAAAAACAACCAGAAATGTATTCTGCACATGAATTAAGATGGATGAACACTCTTATTAGTTTTTTTAAGTACCAACATTTTATGGCTATGTGGTTTTATGACCTGACAGTTATTTTTGTTTTTCAGCCTTTTGGTCTCGGTTCGCAAATACGTCTCGGCTTTATTATCTTTTTCAAAGAGATATGACGCGTTGAAAAAAGGCTCTTTTTTTGATTTGCGTAGTGCATTTTTGTTTCGCCGAAATATCGTTGTCTCCTTCTGCAAGTCTCAAAACCGTATCTGCTTCTCAACTGGAGAACAATAGTTTGAAACGCAAATAAGAGTGATATGTCCTTTCATTTATATGACTTCTTTTGACTCTAAAAGAGGTGCTTGCTTGGCGAGCGCTATGTACGTTGCGTGCTTTATTATGTGGAATTCTTTCACGAATTTCTTTTGCCTTTTGTTCGTGAAATTGAAACTTGTGTTGTATTTGTGTAGTTTTGTTATTGCCAAAAACGTTTCAATGTGTTGCTCTAAGTTTCTTCGATGATTCATCGTTTAATCAAATTTGTATGAAACAACAAGACACGCTAAATCAATTCATACAATAGGCTTGTTGGAATGAACATCCCGCTACTTCTTAATTTGTTTATAACACAACATTCGATACGAAACATCGAATTTTTGTATTTTACTTTCAAATGACAATAATAAATGCTCACAATGCTTTTGACAAATAAATTTCCAAGTCAAATTCAGCATTACAATTTGTAATACATTTCTTAATCCATTCACTAAATTGCAACGACCAAAAGAAAAGATTCATATCGGCTCGATTTAACCTATTTAAATTCAGCCCTTGGAATAAAATTTTGTGATTAAAAGAAGTAATTTCTTTTCGTTTGTTTTATAATTTTTCGGCTTTGACATCTGTAGTTCAAGTTCACAACAGAAAATTGCGTTAAACAAAAACATAAACTGTTTTATTTTGCTAATAAAAATATAAATTATATTTTAAATAGTTATATATATTCAATTGTTGAGATATGTTTACAATCTAAACACCTATTTTGCAGTAAATTTGTGATTCTAAAATATCTCTATTAAAAGTCTTCCTTTTTTAATAATACTTAAGGAAAAACATATGTGTAACATTATAATCAACAAAATGTAATTCATAAGTAGCTTAGATAAATAAATTTACTTTAAGCTTAAACATGATCGTACATCACTCTAGTCGAGTAGGAAGACTGTTGGACTATCGCTGCGAAGCACGTTTCTTACACTTCCGACGTTCTAGAAATGGTAACAGGTCCTAGAATCGTCGACTGAATTCCAATTACTAAGCTGTTCCATTTCAAAGAACCGTTTCGATTTCGAATTCTCGAACGAGCGTCGATCTAAAAATGACGCGTCCTTTTAGCACAGCGCTAACTTACAAGTCAAAATGTGAATCAAAGTTGCCGAAACAACTGGTGAATCCTTTATCTAACCAGGACACCATCCCAAAAAACTTTCGGAATAGTCGGAATTGTTCGACGCGTAAAGTGAGTCTGGCAAACGCCATTTGAATGCAGATCTTTTTTTAGAATTAACATAAAGATGGCCAGGACTTATTTATAGAATAAAGCAAGAATGGAACGAGACTGAAATTTTGTTCGCGTCTAGGTTCATCGAACCAACTGTTTCTGCGCCGGATAGCATAAACAAATTAATAAACACTCTCATTAAGTTTCACGTGTGTTCACGCTAAACCACACGTACGAATACCAAGACACACATTGTCTAATCGCCACTTTTATCTCCCTGAATATTCCTTTTATTATGCCAAAGCAAACACGTCTCACCTCTATACCATTTGCTTAAGATGGCCCTCGAACTATTTTCATGGTGACGTAATCCGAAAATAGTCTCTTAAAGAATTTCACGCGAGTTATCATAACGTATTAATCCTTTTTGTACTCCGTTAAATAGACGAGAAAAAGTTATCTAAAAATAAAGCATTCGATTGTGCGCGCTCAGCCATTATGTCGAATCATGGAACCTTCGTTTCTTATCATTATTACATTTCATTCTTTCATATGTTCATACTCGTATGAAAAACGTTCATCAATTTGGCACGAGATGAAAACAAGATTTGAAGTATCTGATTAAAGTGCAAAAATATCTCTCTCCGGAATGTTAATAAAAGACATCATCCGTGGCCTTATAAACAGGGGAACCCCGAAGCTGGCAACACTGGTTTATCATTTGAGGGGTGGTTTGTGAAACGCTACGAGCGTAATAGACTTTAAGATGGCAAAACTGGCAGTGCAGGTGGTAAATGACCTGCAGACCTTGAGACGTCTGCAGGCTCCTCTGCGCAATGCAACTAGTGCCTCAACGAACCATTCCGTCCGAGGGCCTCCTGCTTGCCAAACACAAACATCGTTTTAACCCTCCGATATCCTTCAAATCTCCTATCTACACTTTTTCGAATGACTGATCAATCCGGTTTTTGCTTTTGCAGTCTCGTTTTCTCGTCAATGTTTTATACTTTTTTCATACGAATCGAAATAATGAATGCCATTTTTCTCCAGACTGTCAAAAAAGTAAATTGCTTGACAAACAATTTTCAACGTTTCTTTTACTTATACTCAATGCTGAATTTTGAGACGACTGAAAAGATTACCGATTCGAATTGATAATCAGTAAAATTATACAGCAAACTGCGAGCTTCGTTATGTCTCACTTAGCAAGATGCCGAAAAAATTAAGTTACGTAATTAGACTCTTCGAATTACAAAATGTGCGATTCAACCTCTCGATCTAGCCTTATTTCCGGTTCTTGAAACAAGTTTAAGATGCAGTCGAATGTGTAAGGTCAAAATAAAAAAGCAAAATTAATAAAGAATGAATCGTAAAAGCATGACGAAAAGTGAGATAAGCATACATTTAATCGATTTCAATTCACAAGTTCATTCAAAGACTATCTTGAATGAAATACGTTCATATACTATACATCGTAATCGAACATTAGCAGTCTAACATTTTCACGTCTAATTTATGAAACTAAGTCTAAAATAAAAATATGTTTCAATTAATAAAATCTCCACAAACTCGCTCGCAATTTCAATACTGAAAACAAGGATAAATTAAATCCAACAATTATTCTATTCATAGTAAAGTATATTAAACTTTTCTACTGTGCTACTAAATAAAAGTTTAAAAAATAGCATAAATTCGATTTTAGTTAACATAAGACAGCATAAGAAATGTTCATTTAGTATAAAAACAATTACATTTCTTCTCATACAAAATAATGAATTGGAAAACAAAAGGAAAGATTAAGAAATGAAAAAAAGTGGGGAAAACTATAATATTGAAAATAATCGTAGAAAAGTGAAGACAAACCTGCGACATATCCGGAGACAGCGAGAATGAGTACTAATGTCAACTTCATGTTTCCGTGACAAGATGAACCGTTTCCGAATCGGAACCACACCGGATGTTAATGTTAGGGTCGTGTTCTCGAACTGACGTCGCGCGGCGTCGAGAGCCCCTCTTAAGAGAGTTCTGGTCGGTCAGCAGAGAGGGGGCCGTTGAAGATGATTCACGGTCTAGCCTAGAGCAAAACAAAAGACAACATAACATCCTCCTAACACACCTTACGGAATAGGTCCCCCGAAAGTTATTCGCTCCGCGAGACGAATTTTCAAGGCAAAAAGGACCCGACTAGAAGGAACAAAAAATTCGTCGTTCAAAGAATTCGATTCCGGCTAGAAGCTAGGCATCAATCATCTATACGCAGCACAAACTTCATAGACAGTTTTGCGAGACAAATTATGGAAATTTGGACCAAAACTGCGTCGTTAAAAAATCGATCTGGAATTTCAAGTTAATCAAATTGAGCCAACTTTCAGCGTCAGAGTTGAAATGCATTGGGAAAAGGAATCATACGTTACGGCTGTAGTTAGAGACGCGAGCAGATTAATCTAAAATCTGATCAAACGCACGATCAATTTGTTCGCGGAAGAATAATTTGTGTTGTTAATCAACGAAAGAAGAGTAATCGGCGGTACAACTGCAAAATGAGCCGCAATTTTGCATGTCGCTTATTCTCCTTGCGAGGCTCTTCAGCCCTTTGTCGCTTTCCTGCACGCTGAAAAGTTCACGCAACAAATTATTTACATTTACGAAGTTGTCACAAATAAATATAGATAAATGTCGCCCATTTTCTTCGTTACTTTGATTCTCATCATCAAAAGCTCCCGTGATGAATGTCGACCCTGCGGCAACCTGTATTTTGTGACGATTCACTACACGATCTCTTATCCTCGTCTTTAACTCCTTCGCAATCTCGAATTCAACGATATTTTGAATCGTGTCATTCATTCACATTTCCTTCCTTTTTCAATCTCCGCCAATTCAACGAGGAGAAGAAGAGGGAATCAACAGCGCGTCACAAAAGTATGCTTTTTGCGAAAAATTTATTCTTCTCAATAACTTTCATTTATTTCTCACTTTTGACGGCGCGATAAAATTTTCCAAGAAAATGTTTATTTTCTTCGCTGTGCCAGTTCTTTGAATCGTTGATACCTCGCTCGGACAATAAATTATTTAAATGAGGTTTTTCGATTTGAGCTCATCAGAAGTGTAAAAAATTGTTTTTACAGTCGTAAAAAAAGTCAAACGCGACATTAGCGAAGTTTGCCGTAAAATTTGTCTAATTAAATATAAATATCGAGCCGGTTTGAACATAGGCTGGCATTACGACGCTCATCGAAATCGTAATCGACGTCAACAGCGCCTCGCCGAGTCGAATGAAATTTCCGTGATTTGGCCGCTGTAACGCATATGCAGGCGTCTGTCTCTGTCTATTCTTATGCCAGAAAATGAAGCCTACCTTGAAAAGCGCTATCGTTTTTGCCGCGACTCGAGTCAATAATACAGAGCAAAGGAAGAAGCAGCGCCGAAGATCTTCGCCCTTCGGCGAATACACGTTTCAGTTAAAGCGAAATTCCGAGAGCTTTGCGATGAGCGCGCAAGGCGCTAAGACGATCCAATCAGAGTTGCTACCTCTGTCAGATATTTCATATTCGCATAAGCAAAACATATCGCAAAAGCGATAATGTTGCCAATAAAAGATTAGATATTATTTTACTAACATTTCTCCACTTCTACCTTTTTCTATTCTTCATATCCGCATTCTTAATTTTTACATGCAGAATTTCAAATTAGACAAATCACATTTATAGCGCAAAATAAACTGTGAAGAAATATTACGAAATCTTTTATATAGAGAAAACGTATCTATATTTCTTCCGTGACAATAATTTTAATCGAATTCCCGATAAAATTAAATATAATGTATAAGAGAATCATATGCTTCTAAAAATTTGTTAGAGAATTTTCTTTCAAATTTCTTTTGATAAAAATACTTGACTGATAAATATATGTCAATCAAGATCATTTAAACTTCTTTTTATAGTTTCAACAAACTGAAATGCATAATTTATTACAGATATATAAATATTGTTTTAAATATTTCAATTTATTTGTAAAAAATGTTTGCAATGAAGAAACAAATTTATTAAATTAATGATATTAACAAAATTTTCATATATTCATTTATAATGTATTGATAGCTTAAGTATAACATATATTATTATTTTTTAAAGTATCTAATCTAAATAATTTATTGCAAAGTTAGATTCTTTCGAATCGTTTTTATAAATAAAATTATTGCTCTAATGATATAAACACAACTATATCGTTTTTTAATTATAATATTATTTTCCATTCATAAAATCCTAATTATATACTAACGTTTTAGTTTTTCTGATTTTTAAAACTAAATCTGGTTTGTTATTTGATTTAACTTATTTCTTTTTTTCATTTTCTATATGTATACTTGGGATATTGTTGTTAAATATACTTAGAATAAAATCATAGTATTAAATTACAGGTAATATTCTATGATCTATTATACACCATTATCGTATTTATTATTCATAGGAAAACTTAAGTGCATTACAGTTTTTATTCAAGGTTTTTTGTTAAGCTATTTATTAAATGCTTATAGGAATCCTACGAAGTTTACATTATGAAAAATTCTTTTTTTTTACTGAAAATTAATGATAAGTATCAATAAATACGATAATATCACAATAAATGTCAATTTATTTTTTTTCTCAATTATTATGCGGTTACTATATGAAAATTCCCAAAAATATTTATATAGTATTAAGTTATTTATTTCTATAATTTTACATTAATTTTTGTATTACTGTAAAATACTAATTGAAGATAAATGAACTAGTATAAAAATTCAACTTAATAATAATAGCATTGTCATTTGCCTCGAAAAGAAGAGGATTTTTTAAATTTATTAGTTGTAAAACCGTTTAAGATATTAAATGTACTCTATAAAATGGGTATAATAACATCTCCACTTTATATCTATAAAATTAAATATCGCAAAAGTGCACAATTTTTTTATTACAAATAAACAAATTTTTGATCAATTTTTATAAAAAATTACAAAAAATAAGGATTGGTATTTAATTTATATATATATATATCACCAAGTAGATTGCACTCTTTAGGAACCGAACTTGCATCAACTGAATTGCTACATGGTTACATACCTGTAACCATCCAACCTTCAAAGTACTTACAAAGTTTTAAAACGAACAAAAATAAGATTAAAAACATTTTCAGCAGTACCTGTTTACATTATTCCTCGAGTACTACATTACACACGTTAAGTTAAGATATGATTCTAGCTTTCATTATCTATACTTAATTCCAGCATGAATTTTAACCTGGTTAAATTTTAATTCATAAATATTTATTGATTTTAATTGTAAATTATGTACAGCAAGTATATAGTTAGATGAGCTTTATTTCAATTTTTTTGATTCTCTCGAAAGTTGTCTGTAATATATTAATACATTCTTGAACATTTTGGTATAATTCAGCAATAAATATATATTTTTGTAATATTTGAATTGCCTTTTTACATTTCATTTTTACATCTCACTGTAAGTATTATTTGATTTTGGAATATACCAACCAAAT
>JABFQD010003137.1:0-13785 GCA_022817045.1 Psix sp. ZL-2020 | reverse complement strand
CAATATATATTTTTATCATTTTTAATGGTATTGAAGCTGTTTATTTGTTTGCGAGAAATGACTTAATTTATTGTTTATTTTTTGATACTAATGTATTAATTAATTAGCTGAACAGTTTTTATTTTAATTCTTTTAATGAAGTTATTTTATTTGGTTATATTAATGTACATGTAATAACATTCAAAATTGGATATATGATAAAAATAAATCTAATTCAACGAATGGAACGAGTCATATTTTTATCTCCTTTAAATTGTTTACAATTAGTTTTTCTGAGAACCTTTTTATTTATTTCAGTGTTTTTACATTTCAAAATTGATACAGAAAAATCTAAATTCATTATAACCGTTTCATTGAAATTCATTTATTTATTTATTTATTTTGTTCCATAACTGTATAATCCAATTTTATTCAACTAGTGGTTTTTTATCAACTCTTAATTATAATATAAATAAGATATATATTAAATAAATTGTTTATTATTTCTTGAATAAATCAGAAATGGCTTTGTTAGTTAGAGATTTGTATATTTCACATATTTTGCAAACCAAAATTTTTTTTGTTTTTAAGAATGTTCAAATCACATTTGATTATGTTTTTTAAACAAACAAATAAAATTATGTTGAAAAATAAAATATATATGCTATATTATTCAGGTCTAAACTTATTTAATCATGTTTTCCACTTCAAAACGACATGACATATTTTCAAATAAATAAATTAGTAATTTCTCTACTTTCACATATTTTTATTTTCAATTTTAATTTTCTCAACTAATAATATTATAGATATTCTGTATTGAACGCACGAATTTGTTTCTATAATTATTTAATACATTTTATATTATCTAACAAATAAAGATATACAGAAAATTGAAGTAAAGAACTCTTCATATTTTGTACATTTATTAACAAAGTTTATACATGCTAAATTGTTATTTAATTTATTGGTCAAAATTCAATATTAATTATAATATTGATATAATAAAATTCATCCTTGTTAAATAAATTATTGCTAAGACTTGTACGAAGTTAAAATTTCGCCAAAAGTTCGGATGCTTTTTGGGCTATGATTTTCCTGGAAAATTGCTCCCTTCTGTGATTGGCTACCCAGAACCCCTTCTACCAATCATTCCAAATTTTCCCAAGTCCCCTCTACCTCTCCCCACCCGTAACGCCCACACGGGTCAACTTTCCGAAGGGTACCGCTGGAGTGGGGGGAAAGGAAAGCCCCCTGAAAAATGCTATAAATGTACGTTCAATTTACCCGGGCTTCAGAACCTGCGCTGTCTTCATCGAGTGTTACTCTGTGTTACAAGTGATTCGTGTCTCTTCGTTATCGAATCGCGAATTTCATATCGACCTTCGTGTCTACGTAGTTTGTGTGTTCCGTGACGTGCTTTCGCCAATTGTTTGTGTTCGTACGCTGATCGGAGCTCGAGCCCAATAAAATAATCAACTTGAAAGAAAAGGTAAGATATTGTGGATCAAAACATTGAAGTCCTTGACAAATGATGTGTTGAATATTTTGTTTGATTGTTGCGACTAATTCGCGTCAGTTTTTGCTAGTAGACCAAACGAATAGCAAGTCAAGTTAATCGAAAATTCAAACCATGTTTCGAACCAAGTGGTATTTCGTTTTGATTTTGCCTTTAAATTTTTGACAGTTTTTCACTTGGTGTTTCAACAAATTAGCTTTCATTTCATTTTCAAAATAACCATTGATATTTCACATTTTCTAATCGTTTCCTTTCGTTTGGTTTATTTTTCAGCAAGGAACACGACCACTCGGACTTTTTTCGATTTTTACAAATGGACCGTGGACGTCAAGATTGTTATTTCTACTATTACTCCAAATGTACCAAGGTAAGTCCCTTTCTGAATTCTTCATTTGTACAGATTAGTTTTCATTTGAGTTAGAATTATTTTTTATTGGAGTAAAATGAGATACTTGTGTACTCCAATCGACATTCACGTGTAATTAGACTAGGTTATGTAAACTTCCTGTTACACGGCAATTTGTTAAACATTTTTATTTCTTATTTGTCATTTTATTAGATGATCAAAGCTTTTGTATGTGAAGTTATTTGAGTGAATTATTTTGTTTGAAAAAAAAGATGGAGCTTTTTATATCGGAAAAAGTAATAACATTTATAGGATAAAATGCAATTTCAAATCGAAGATACTTTCTCTTGGATATTGTAACATATGTTTCATGTAGATCTTAATTGAATTTTGTATAATATTGGCCATTTTATTCATTAAAAATGATTTCATTCAATTAGCTTTCAACAGTAAATGTCTTTTTAAATTAGTCAAGACTGCAAAAAAATGTTATTCCTGACCAAAATAGAGCATATGTTTGGAAAATATTTACATCGTTCTCTTTAAGTAAATATAAATGGTCTCGTATGGTAACATTTAACTTCACATATCTAGTTTATCAAATTTTGCCTTATTTTCATTCATGAAAAACATTTGGAAAGAAAGAACTCATTTTTTGAATGTATAGTTTTTTTTTTATTTTTTATCTTATTTATTTTTACATTAAATAATTTCATTAATATTGAATTAATTTGATAGATTCTAAATTGAATTAAATGTTTAAATTGAAAATCACAGTTGTTAGAAGATTATGATATCATTTGGAATGAGTAAATAACATTTTTCTATATTGTTGTTTTATTTTTATGTTACAGGAAAACTGTCAGTTCCGACACGAACCTGCTGCATTGGGATGCGAAACCACTTGCTCTCATTGGCAACAAGGCAATTGTTCCAACGAGCACTGTAATTTCCGGCACATGGAATTAAAAGTAAGTCTCTTTCCATACTCTCATTTAAAAATCTATATGTTCGATTAAAAATTCAATTTTCAATGAAGTTGTTTTAATTTGATTCAATAGAAGTCAAGAAATTAAATCTTTAAAATATTAAAGTTGTTCAAAGTAAAATTCAAAATGTACAAGTTCAATCAAAAATTCAATTTTCAATGAATTTATTTTAATTTAATTAAAAATAAAATTAAGAATTAACTTCCTTAAAATATTAAATTTGTTCAAAGTAAAATTCAAAATCTATAAGTTTAATTAAAAATTCAATTTTCAATAAATTTATTTTAATTTAATCAGATAAAAGTTAAGAATTAAAATCTTTAAAATATTAAAATTGTTCAAAATAAAATTCAAAATTTATATGTTCAATTGAAAATTGAATTTTTAATAAATTTATTTTAATTTAATTAAAAATAAAATTCAGAATTAATTTCCTTAAAATATTAAAATGGTTCAAAATAAAATTTAAAATTTATATGTTCAATTGAAAATTTAATTTTTAATAAACATTTCAATTTAAAAAAAAAACAATCAAAAATTAACTTTCTTAAAATATTTAAATTGTTCAAAGTAAAATTCAAAATCTAAATTTTCAATTAAAAATTCAATTTTCATTAAATTTATTTAATTTAATTTAATAAAAATAAAAATTAACTTCCTCAAAATATTAAATTTCTTCAAAGTAAAATTCAAAATTCACAGTTGTAAAACATTAAATTGATTGTAACTAATAAACTATTTATTTGTTTGATTACAGAAAAACCGAAAAATAATTCCATGCTACTGGGAAAGACAGCCTTCCGGGTGTACGAAGCCTCATTGTTCGTTTATGCATACGAATCCACGACCCAATATCGACAACACTGTTTCTTCATCCAAGATGACCCCAGCGTCTATGGAGTTATCTTCCAAACCAACGAATCAGGAGTGGGCGAATCGGCATGGTAAGTCCCAATTCTAATAATTATTTTGCTTTTTTTTTGCAATATGATAGCACTTATGTTTTTCATCTAACTATCCTTACAATCCAAATATCAAACTAACATTGCTCTGATTGAAATATTATACTCTAATGCTATCGTTTTGCGAAATTGTTGCTTATTATGATAAATTGATTCACTTGATCACACGTGACGTCTTTCATTACAAACATGACAAAATACCATATTCAATCTAGTCTGCAAAAAGACTTAATTTTTGTTGAAAATCAGAAAGTTAAAAAATTGTTTTGTTTCATAATTAGTTATTATTTTGATAAGTTATCATTTATAATTTGTTTTATTTCATAAGTTAGTATTGTTTAAAATTATTTACTCTTTTTATAAGTTAATATCATTTCTAATTATTTAATATATTCATAAGTTATTTATATTGAAGTTACTATTTTCGGCCTATCACAATTTACGTTCGTTCTATTAGCAAAAAAAGAAATTTGAAACCAATCGTGAAGCGTTATTGCTGATTAAAAATGATTTTCACTTTGAATCCGCGTTTCAATAAGTTATCTAGCTAGATTGAGTAAAAACCTAACTGTAACTGGACGCCTGCACACGACCATAGAACACAATAACCGGCAAACGCAAAATTATATAAAACACCTTTTATTTTGTTTACAATCATCACGCTAACAAATTAACACAAAAGAGGGGAAGACAAATGCACATCTTTCAGGCTTAACTCAAAACATTAATTCGTTTGGACGGACACTCATGCCACACATACATCACTGCAAATCTTGATGCCTGATGGTGAACATAAATGTAAACTAAACTTGCAGATGATTCAAAATTAAACAACAGTGGCACCGACTCTGATCAAGGTCGAGGCAGTAGTGACGCTGGCAGCTTCATAGGTAGTCCTTCAGTGGACCCTGTAGCCCGCATTCTTGAAGAGCGGATGAAGCTTTACTAGCCCTCCCGAGCGTCGTACAATCTGCACTACCTCAGGCCCGGTACTCTGCCTCTAACTTCGAGTCTGTTGTCCGGTTCCGTCAGCGCAACGTCGACGCTCGGACTAGCCCCCCAAAGTGTCCAGTCTTCTTCCCCGTGCCAACACCATCCCACCCACCAGCATGTCATCGCTGCGACTTTGCCCCCGCAGGTCATGCCACCTGCCCCTCTGCCGCCGCGCGGCGCCCCCTATCCCTCGCGCTTTCCCCTCTCATTCCTTGGATTCTCTTCTTACCGCTGATCCCGATCGGCCAATTGTTTTATTTATTACCGGCATACGAGACTAGACACTTTGCATCCTCCGACTGCTTCAAGTGACCTAAATCTAGGGCGAATCGGGAACCGCGAAGCGCCCTCCGAGTGTGTACATATGGGTGACCACGCGGGTTGTTATGTATACTTATATATACGATTGTGTTGAATCGCAAGAGTGGCATATAATCAAGCATATCGTGGTCTGAACATTTGTCGCCTTTCCGATTCGCCCTACCTGGCACACGAATTACCGTATAAATATTGTAACGGGAATATTTATGAACGCGGTAACAAATTGTATTGTACGACGATAACGATAAACGATGCCTTCATAAGTTTTGGCTTCTCGACGATATACAAACTTTGTATAGCGAAACGCGCAATCATGTTTCGTATTGGAAAAGGGCGAGCGGTCTTTCTTTTTCATTCCAATTTTAGTAACTTTTTATTCTGTCAATTACCTTTTTTGCTCTTTTTTTTTCTTCAATCAATTTTTTCGAATGTTATTTCTTTTCTCTTTTTTTCTCTGTCAAAAATGATCTCGCTCGCGCGAGAAATTGTCTCGGATAATAAACTTTATGGGGAAAGTTTAGAACGATTTGTTATACTTATTCTTTTTTGTTTATATTGAATTTTATTGTTTTTGTTTGTTTGTTCTCGTAGTTGCCTTGTTTTTACGTTTGTCACGTTACGAGACCCTTTTTTCATATTCGTCTTTGACTGATACATCGGAATCATTCAACTTTTGTTCTCTGTTAGATGTACGAGATCAATGTTTTCTTCGTCTGAAAGCAATATGAACTTTCTAAATGAATCAATGAAATTGTCGACTTTCAGAAAAATGAATTGCCATCTGAAAGATGATTTTCATATAGGTAAAAGTCAAACTATGCTTCGAACTGTTATATTTTCGTTTTCAGTTTATTCTTTTGTCATGTGAATATGAAGTATGATAAATTATTATATTGTATCATATACAGCAATTATCAATATAACTTCATCACGTGATGGAAGGAGATGCCACTACTGCAATTTTGTAAAACTGCATAATAGTTTCCAATCATCGAATTACTTTTGTTACATCGCCACATAAGGATTAACTTGGTTTGTTATTGAAATGGATCGTACAAGCAAAACGCTTTTGTAAACGCGTCCAAAATAAAGGTTTGTTTCAAATCGACGCTGCATACAAGTTTGAAACATTTTACATTCGAGTGGCATCGCCTACCTAAAAGTACTGTGTAAAATAATAGATGTTATTTGTAAGGAAAACAGTTGTTTGGTTGGGTTGATATTTTCCACGTTAACTTTTGTTAATGTCATTTTGTTTGTATAAGATTGACTTCGAGCGACAAATGATTTTGACTGTTATTTTGTAAAGCAATTTTTTAAAACTATCAATTAAACATGAATCAACGAAAGTTAAGTCTTCTGATTAGACCCTCAATGTCGAATTTTGACGGTCGTGATTTTCACATTTCTAAAGTGTCAAGTGGTTTCACTAAACTTCTCTCTTTTGTAAGTAAATAATTATCTTTTAATTCGCTAATTGAGATGTTGATAAAATGTAGCTTTGTCATTTTTTGCAGACAATTTTCTATCTGCAAATAAATCTGATAGTACAAAACGACTTTTGGATCAGAAGCCAGAGCTATCAGAGGAACTTCGACGATTAGAACAAATTCAAGAAGCTTCTGCCAAAATATACGGATTCGACCTCAAGACACAGAAGTATCAGAAACTGCGACCTTTTTTGAAGATAAGAAGAAAAATAGATCCTCGCTACAAATACATCGCTTCAACTCGACCTGCAAATTCATTGTCACCGGCTTCGACTAATACATCTCCATCCTTGACTCCGAGTAACTCACCCTCACGGCCGAATTCTCCAACTTCTTCGTTATCTTCTATTTCTTCTTTCATGTACGAAACAGACGATCTCCGCAGAAGCAAGATACCTCGACTGTCGTAATCAAATGGACAAAAATGAACTAATAGCTGTGATTTGTCTTCCGAATAATGATTTTAAACTGCAAATAATTTACCTGTATTTTTGTTGACAAATAAATTGTTAAATATTTATAAAAAAAGTGTTTTATGTTCTTATCCTTTGTCTACAAAAGTTAGGATTAATTTAAATTGTAAGTTTATATTATAAGTAGTTTAAATAAGGTGGTGCTGACTGGAAAGGATCAAATGAATCTAAGTATCAATTTTATCAATTAAGCAATAATAATAAATGTTATCAAACTTATACATAAGTGAATAATTTCTTGAGATCTAACAAATTGTTTATTTTTTGTTCCAGCACGCAGAGCAATGCTGACCTCCCACTTAAGGACCCTGAGGAAAATCACTCACAAGCCTCAGAATGTGGTCTGGAGAAAAGCTGGATCGCTGAAACTTGTAAAAAAACCATCCGAGACTGCCAAGGTTCAGAAGAAATCCTGTGAAGAGCATGCAGCAAAACGACCGCGCATGGAGAAAATTCTTCTGGGTGACGAAAATCCTGAATTGGTATCATCAGCGGTACCGTCGGTGGTTTATCAGCCAATCAAACTGAACAGATTGGCTGGAAAAGAAATCCAGATTTTCTCAGCCGACCAGAACAGGGATACCATCGTTGTCGTAAAAGAAAAATACGCCAACGATAAGAACTCTGTTGACAGCGACACCATTTCTGATGGCAGCGAGATGGAAGTAGACTACGACTACGACGACGACGACGAGATAGTTGTTCCTCCTGTTGAAGAACTTTTGCTCGATATTGAACGGCTCTTGAACTAAAAAGAGCAACAAATTTTATGATTGTATAGAGTCTAATGTACATATATTTTTATGTACTTATTATATATTTAATGTATATTTATTGTATATAGATGTAAATAAGTTTTAGAATAATTTTAATGACGCCATTATTAATTTTAATAATGAATTTTAACAAATTTGATAATTCAATAGATGTAAGATACATATTTATATATTTTAGAATATTGTAAATAGTTGTAAATGAATTTTGATGTCAAACAAATTATACTTGAAAACATTAAAAGGAATAAATTTAAATGTATGTATTGAACGAGACTGAGTGTAACTTTTACACGATGATGATAAAGTTCAACAAATCAAATTACATTTATTTTGTTCCGAATGATGGTTTTCAAAACAGAATAAGTATTGACATCGTTGTTAATTTTCAATAATGAATTTGAACAAAAGTGATATTTGAATAAGTGCAATGACACAGTAATTTCTACGCTTTTATGTAAATAGTTCATTTTTAAATTCAACGTTTTTATGCCTGAAGCGAACAAACTAGTAATTAGTAATTGTATTCTAATTCATTATCAGAAACTTTTATTACAGTAAAAAATCATTTGAAATGATAGAATTTGCTTCTATACATTTTAACGCTTGTATATAAATTCAAACTTCCACGCTACAAAGTAAAATTTGTTCCTAATAATGATTTTACGACAAAGTGAAACGTTTATACGGAAATATATTGTATTAATATATTCAAAGATATATCTTGTTATCTTTTCAATCTCTATCACAGAATTTATCTTAAGTAAAAGTAAATGAAAATGATCTAGTTAGCGATTGAAATTCGTACTGAAAATATCGAGATATCAGCATTAAATATTAAAGAAGTGGTAAATAAAGTGTAGCGCAAAATGCTTGGCTTACAAATATTTATTGATCGAAGTTTGTTGGGCGATAATTCAAACGCGGTATGAAAGGGACAATGGAAATAATCACCACACCTGAATGCACACACTATTTATTTAGAATGTATAATCGTATGCTTATCGTATCTGACCTAAGAGAAATCACATTCGGTTCTTTTTACTTGTATTTTTCTTCCATCGACCTTGCACCGGGTATAAATAACTAGTCGATTTCAGTAAGTACGTAAACTAGCGTCGTATATATATTTATACAGGATGAATCTCCGATGATCCAATTTTTTTATCTCCCTATAAGAAAACAACCTCAATAAATAATGCAAAAAGTCATGCACACATTATATACATTTATCCATTTTTTACCATTTAGTGTCAACAAAAAAGCGCTCCTTTTATTTTCGAACGTTTTTTACACCCGATATGACGTCGTGAAATAAAGTATAGATTTTTTCCCTTTATCGTCGGAGATTTTATGTGTATCAGTATACACCGACGCCTCTTTATATATATAACTATATATAATGTGAATGACTGACGAATTTTTACGTTATACATACAATCAAACGTCCACGTCAACTTCTTCTGACTTTACTTTCATTATATTGAATACAAATAATCTTGGCAATATTGACTTAAAAACTATGGGTCGAAAATAATGTCGCAGAGTAAAACCTCGCGTCCGAACAAACATTGATCACTTCTCCTTGAACAAATATGATATCAGCATTTTACACTATGATAACTGCGAGATCTTACTTTGCGCTATTCTTCTCCACTTCGAAACTATTATAATTACTTTTCACGCGTCTACAGGGCATTTAGTCGGGTATTCGAAACTGCGTTTCCCCGACAAAATACTGGCTGGATCGGGACAGGGTTCGAGATTTAACGCTCCGCGTATTGCATCGTTTGTCGCTCATTAATGAAAGAAAAGAGAAACATCGACTCGTTATCCAAATCGGTATTGGTCGTTCTTATCTGGCAAATTCAACTGGCGTTGTTGCTCCACGGTGAAACAGGGTAAGGGAAATTCGATCTTGAAAGTGAATCCAAATTCATTCAGCAACTTGTTTCAAGCCAGCTCGAAATCTTGAGAGATACATTTTCCTGATGAGCAACTTAATACATTAAGCAAACAAATTGAAATAATAGTAATCGTATCACGGAAGAAAAGATTGTGCGAACAGTGCTCACTTATGTGGAACAAACTATTTTGGGCTCGATTTTGAGTGATTCTTTCATCGAGTTATCAGTTCGGATGCAAAGAACACAATCGTCGAACGTCGGATGTTTTCGGTACAAAATAAGTGTGATTCTCTTTAAAAGTACGAATAATAGAAATCGCTTGGTTCGGATCGTTGAAATTATCACTGAGCTTGTACTCGCTCTTTCCTAAAATGGTAACACCTAAAATTACATAAACTAAAAATGTAAGTTGTACAATTTGCTTATCTTGGATAAAATAATATAAAATCTTAATGTCAGTGTAACGTAAGATAAACACAGAATTAACGTATCCACTTATTGCTAATTTCAATAAAAACTTATGCCTTTTGTACTGCAAATAATAATCATATTTGTTTCTTTCTAACTGACAGTAACGTAAGTGTTCATCGTAGCTACGTTTTACCTCTAAAAACTTGTTGAATTCCGCTCAACGATTCATTTCGAATGTCAATGTTTAAAAACGAGTCGATTCAAAGTAGAACAATTTCTGAATTTATCCAGAGACCAGAATAACACAACTATGCCAATATTCGTTCGCTGATTAGATTGTCTACGATATGCAATTTGTTTTTTTATTTTCAGCTTGCTCTTACAACATCGCGTTGGTTCATCAAATGAAAACGTCTTCGCCACTTAAAAGGGGAATAAACAAACATGGCCTTTTTTGGAACGCCGTTCCAAATCGTAAAATGGCCCTTCGTCTGGCATGTCTTTGTTGGTATACATTTCGTTTGTCTTCCGATACACGCAAAGCCGTCAGAAAGTCTGCTTTTGGAGCGAAAAACAAGCTCGATTCTACGATGTCGAAGTCGACGTGGAAGACTACCACGGTCACTGCAGCCTCGGTGACCAATATTGTGCAGCTATGTCTGGAGCCGGCTGGCCGGGCACTGCTATCGGGACACTCACACCGGGCGATATCAAACCTGCAATTAGTCAGAATGTTTTAACCAGAGGCACTTCATTTGCGGATAGTAAAAAGGGCAGAGTTATAAAACAAGTTGAAACAAATTCCAAATCAGGTTGTTATAAATGCCATGAAATCAATAGATGTATTTTTATCGTTAAAACGATTTTATGGAGTTTTTTGTGTTCGTTTTTTAATAAGTTGATTATTTATTAGCAAAATTAATGTTTTTTATTGTTGCGGCTATTTCACGAGACAGTGATTTGATTTTTTTTCATTATTTTATTTATTGTCCATTTTTTTGAAAAGCTCTTTCTTTTTGTTGTAGCGTAAATGCATCGGTGGCAATGTAGATTGATTTTATTTGGAATATTCTTTGCTGATGAATATAATTAAGAACATAAGCTTTAGAAAATGACTCAATATGATAATCAAGTTTTTGTTGATGTGCGATAGAAAAAGTGAAGTAAGAAAGAAAAAGATCCTTATTGAAAACGACTTTATTTTCCGATTGGTAGAAATCAAATATTCTATATTGATCTACCTGTTCTATTATTAATTTTGGTACTCGTTTTCATTAATAGCTACACTGCCTTTAATGTCTGCATATATCATTTTTCCGTTTTTCTCCTTATTCTTCAAATACAGTTTTATTTATAGCAATATCTGAGCCCTACAATGTTAATATTACAATACCAATAATCAATTTATCTTGCACAATTCAGCATTTATACTTTTGTAATCATAAACTATTCCCTTACTTTTACTAGATGTTATCTCATTTGTGAAAATAAAGTAACATTAAACCATACCAAAGTTTCAAATTTAATATAATTTTTCATTCATATATATATATAACTTTTTTCCAATTAACGAAAACAAGCTAATTCATTTTTTCATATAACAATTATATGAAAAAACAATTATTAAATGAAAAAACTTATATTATTATATTATATTACATCTAATATTTCAGACCTTTAAACGCAATTCATTTGTTATCATATATCATATATCATATTAATATATCATAAAGATTGTGCAAAATTATATAAGATACGTAGTGTAGTTTATTAATTGTTTATTGTCATATTGTGTTGTCAGTGATTTGTGTTTGTTTAAGGATGAAAGAAATGGTGGAATTACCGAGCGGAAACCGAGGTCGACGCGGACGTGTTCAATAGGGCAAGCGGTATCCGTGGTAGCCGTATTCCTTCGGCTAGAGTGCAAGCAGTGAGTGCAGTGAGTGGTGGAGACACTCACCGGTCGAGCTGGCGTTCTGGTTGTACTGGTTGAGCCCGCCAGTATGGTACGGTTGCGTCGGACTGCACGTCGGCCGCGCCCCGTAGCCGAGGTGCAACGGCTCGTAACCCGACGGCCGACCGACGCTGCACCCGTAGCCGTTGTCGCGCTGCTGCAAACACGCGCCCGGGCTTGGCCCCACTGTCATTCCTACCGACATACCCATCGGGCCCATCCCGCCGCCTGAGGACAGAGACGTCATGCTCGTGCTGTGCTGGCTCTGCACAGTGCTGCCCGACATCGTGAAACTCGGCATCGACGTCATTGGACTGGAATTCATTAATTAATGTTTTAGCATAATTTATTTATTACAAAATAATGATAATCTAAAATGTATATTACAGCCATTTTCCTAACGACTTTACATTTCTATGAAGATGTAAACCTTGTAGAATATTAGAGAAATGTAGATTTAAAGTGAAATTATAAATCAAGGATATATTGTATAATTCAGTTTTCTTGGCATGAGATAAGTATTGCAAGAATGGGTAATCTTGCTGAAAAAATAATGTGGGATGAGGTTAATTTGTTGTAGAAATTAGATGGTATTTTCTATTGCTGTAACGATACATTTATTTTTCTCCGTCTGACGCAAATAAGACTTATACCACTGTAATCTAAAAACTATTATGTCAAATTATATAAAATTTGAACCGTTGACTCATCAAAAATAAAAATTGGGTCCAAAATATTATTTTACAGTTTATTATACATTTTTAAAACATAATCTTGCTTGGTTGTTTAAACATTACGTTTTTATTTTGCAATGTAATTAAATGACGAAAAAATCACTTTTTCATTTATCTAATATTTATGAATTTAATTAAAGTGTGTTTCTTACTTATAAGAATCTGGCATGCTAGGGATCCCAGGGTAGACCGAAGGAGCGAACCCATGGTGGATTCTGGGTGGCGAGGGTTCCTGCGGTGGTGGTTGGCTTGTCAGTAACCCAGAAGATGGTGGCGGTGGTGGCGTTGGATGTTCCCCGAGGAGACGAGTGTCCAGCACTGGTTGTGGTTGCTGCTGTTGAGTTGGTGCTTGCTGTTGTGAGTTTGCTCTCCGTTGCAAGTTGAGCTTTTCTTCGCGCCGCCACTTTGCGCGCCGATTCGAAAACCAGACCTGAGTTAGTGGACGAGACAGACGAATAATGGTCAATCGCTAGGCTACGCATTCATTTATCTTACAATGTTCAAAATACGTAACAGTAAAATGATACATTAACAGAGAAGAAAAGAGATCAGACTGGATCTGATGTAATCTGATCGGTTTGCTAAAATGAACTTTCAAAAATTTGTGCCTGTCTGACAGGCGTAGTATTGTTTGAATGATTTATATTTGTAATATATTTGTTCGAATTATTTTCAAGTATTTATTTAGTGCAATTTTTTTAGGAATAAGAGTAATTAATTTAATATGGTATTTTGAGTTTTTGAAATATCGATTTCATGGGAAATTGTTTTATTATTTGTATGTGAAATAATTTACAGTAATTCTGTATTTGACAGACGTATATAATTTACTTCGACAAATTTTGAAATATATCTTGGGGGTTATTGATCAAACTTTCTTGTTTTACTTGAGTACATTATTCTTTCGTAAAATATCAAATTAACTAAATGTGAT
>JABFQD010003136.1:0-13788 GCA_022817045.1 Psix sp. ZL-2020 | reverse complement strand
CAAAGCTGTGCAATCGTCTATATCAATTTTTTATAAATCAGCGAAATAAGTTGAGTGCGAAAATTCAAGTTAATCAAAGTTCTAAAGAAGAATGATGGCTTCTGTTTCAAATATGAATCGTGATGGTCAAAATTTAAATCATACGCATATGCGTGAAACCGTATGTGCAATCTGGCAGCAAAAACTGTTATCTAGGTGAAGCAGACAAGTGCATTATTGTTGTGCACAAATGGCGGCATAAAACGGCTTTTTTGTCAGTTCATACGGGATGTGTATGCACCATAGAAATTTCCGGCTTGTAAATCAGTATTGCGTTAACCAATGACCACACTACTGGATGTCTGGCGAACCGGAAACAACTGATAGCGAAGCCACTGATCAACGCTTGCGGTTAGCCAAGGGAGATTCCAACAGATAACAAAAGCATTGGATCATGCGATCATATCTTCTCAATTTTTCAATTACACTTTATAACATCTGCAAATTCACTAAAAATGATCGTCCAGACTCAAGATTATATATTCCTTAGATTCTTCTTTATTTTACAAAGTACAACAAAATTACACGATATGATTTTATGATCAAATTTTTATGTCCGAAATAATTCAATGTTTATCGATTCAATTAACTAAAACAGTCATAAAATTCGGCCATAATTGAGATGAAACTCGGCTGACAAAGTATTATGGAAATTAGCATGGAATTTCACGAGACATTAGCCACCGTTTTGCCTTATAATTTTTTCCGCCGAGAATATCATTTTGGAAAGAAATCTAACGTGACTTTGGCCGTGTGCAATCCAGCTCCCTTACGAGACTACGGCAAACAGGTCGAAGGGCTTTTCTGGTAGTAAATTTTCTCTACGGAAAGTAAACGCACACAGTAAGTTAATTTCGAAGCATTACCTCTGGCAAGTGGGTCGTTACCAATAAATAATACTTTAACTATTACACCACTCGTGGAACATGCACGGTAACATAAGTACACATAACAGCATAACTATATGAATACATTAGGCGCAAATTGAATTATATTTAGATCTCTGATATCAATGGGGGCATAACTTCCGTTCTTATCGAACGGAATAAAACAATTTTTTTATTATAAAACTGATTTTTCCACTTGTTTAAATTTTTATTATTGTTTTCCTATCTTTAACTTGAAATTAAAATTTTTTTTTCAATAAAGAATAATTCGTCAATTTCGTTAATTATTATACTTTACATGAAAAATCAGTAAAACAAAAATTCCAAAACTTTCGAATCCTCTTAATTTAAAATTTCGTCATTTTCGTATAGCAGCAGCTACTTTAAAATTGTTGCTTATTTTTTAAGCAATTCTAAAATGTTCGATCTTTATGATAAAATATTTTTATAAAAACGTCAAAATTTGATATAAGAAAATGAATAGAAAATAAAATGAAAATACAGTGAATCATAACTACGTTATTTTAAGAAAATTAAGCGTTGATGTCTGGGAAACCTTTCCATCGTTTCAGAACGTCACTCAGTCAAACGTCCGTAATTGCTTTAATTACAACACGAATGTGTCACAGGATGATCACGATGAGATATTTGCAAAAGAGAGATCCAATAGCATCCAATCTATTCTGGGCGAAGTGCAACCACCATGACCGTTATAGCTACGGCTGAAACGAGCCAGCCACTCAAATATTATCCCCGTTTGTAATAGCCGGACATGAGGTTCCGGTGTAATTTATTATTCAAACGGTTCGTTGTTTCGGTCGAATTATCCTAAGATGTATATATTCTTATTAATTTCAAGGCTCATAACATATTGCTCTGAATTATGAAAACAAATCTTAATTCCGTTGTTACTGTGTGAAATATCATATTAGCTACAACTCTGATAATCCATGAAAAGTGTCCGAAGTTTAACAAGTTAAATTCTGAGATGAAAGCAATGTTTATGTCATTATTTCTACATTCCAGAATAAACGTTATTTTGGTAATATCTTAATATCCTCAAAATGATAACTGCGCTCCAAGATAAAACGCATCACAAGCGACTGGCATGGATTAGCGGAATTTTAAAACATTTTTTGTCTTGACTGTAATGCTGTCCGTAGCATATTTTAATAATGAAGCATCGCAAAGACAGAGGGCAAAAAATGAGTTTGAAAGAGCAGGAAGTGAGTTTTTGAAGGATACGGGCGGCTCGACCGGAAATGAGCGAGAGACATCCGAATGAATTCATTACTGATTTAGATGCTGCTTTGCACTGCGACGGATCAAGCAAATATATCGAAGTTTTTATTTTTGAAATACCCAACTTAATTTCTCCGTCGCCATTTCGGCATCAACATTTTTGTGAGAATCACTTCTAGAAATCGATATCTTTAATCGAAATATTTTTTCGTAGCCAAAATTTATAGAAAATTGATTTCTATTGTTATTTTAATTAGGACACGAAAACCAATGTAAAAATTAGAGAATCCGGAGAATCTGGCTTCCGTCGAATATCTATTATCGTACAATTTGTTAGTGTAACTGAATTATTTACAGCCGTTCTATATTCTCAAAGATATATTTCGGCGCACATGCCAACCGAGCAGAATGAATATTACAAGCGTGTTTAAAATTGTTCGATTAATGACCACGATCAGCGTTTAATCATTCAAGTATCGAACGTCCAATTAAGAGGAAACAAACACAAATACGATTTATAATGAACCATGTTTATTTTACTTTCGATTACTTCATAATCCACCAAATGCGAAATATCATTTGATTATACGCAACAACCCAAAGTACAATATTTATACGTTTAAAAATGTTCCATAATGCTTTTGCCATTGTTTTATAGTAAGAAAAAATAAATGTGGTGTAAAAATATTTACGACAAATCGATTTAAATAGAATTCAGTTTTTTAGTACCGAAAGTCATTGTTGTTCAAGGAAGAATAATTCAATACAATAATAACTTCTAAATGTAATATCTATGAAATAAATTACTTTGCACATAACCTCAAAAAATAAAGGGGTAGGTTGATACAAAAATGTATTAAATCATAATTGAATTGTCAATTTTCATTATATAATATATTTTATAATCGATCAATTTATCAATGGAATAAACTTTGTTTCTATTTTGTCGCATTTCTTCGTTTCCAAACTGTTAATGAGATTTCTATTTCCTGACTTTCCAGACTTTTATTATAACTGAAGACGAAACTTTCCTTAACATAAATATGAAGTGCTGTATTTTAAATAAGAAGCTTTTTGGCATCGTAATCATAATAAATTAATATAAATAACTGATTAAAGTCACTGATCATTAAGTATAAACAATCTTCACATTTCTATTCCTCGCATTAAAAAACCGACTTGACTAATCTGCAAATATAGTGCGACAGTTATCTAAGAATATTTGATCTAATCCTGACTAATTCCTTACGGATAGTCAGATATTAATCGAACTATGTCTACCTAACCACCGAATTAATTGCCAAGTCATTGCTGGACTTTTCTTCACTATATTAAGACCAATTATTTCCATGCAAGCTTATAATTTGACTAGTCCAAATCGATTTCCATATCTGGCTTAAATAATGAAAGGGAAACATGCTCCTGATTTTCATTAACATGCATGCTTCTGAGAAAACTTGTAAACCTTGGTATATCCTGATAAAATTTCATGAACTAAATTTGATTCAAATAATATTTAAACATCAACTAACCACTTTTATACTCCGATTTGCAAAAGGATAATCGAGTTTTTGAGCGGAATTGAGTCTTATACTGTTAGATCGCGAAGTGAAATACGTCGGAGATTGCCTATTAACATGTTATCCCTGAAGTGATTAAAAAAGATAAATTGAAGACAGCCCGCGGGAGCTCGGTAGGCCGCTGACCAAGCGGTAATTGAGTTTCCCGTCTGCCTTGGAGGGCGGTTGACCAAATTTCTCGAGTAGACGATTAGAAGGGTTCGATGCTCTTTGATTATGTTACTCGAAATTACATCAAGAATTGCTGTAAAGCTATCCGATGTCGTCGACTCACGTAACCCTATTCCAACTGCTAATGAGTCGAAACCAGATTGATTGATCTTTTGAGATCTCGAGTATCGTACAAATCTCGCTCGAAATATGAATTATTGCTGAAATAACGGAACAATGTTCAGAGATGCATGAAAAAAATGAAATGTACCCTAAATATTATCACGTTATAAAAGAAGGCAGTTAATACTATTTGTTCGAAACATTTTGACGCAAAGCAATGTCGCGAACGTGCATGCGAGTTTTCATTGCCAACGTAAATCTCGATTTCGAGCGAGCTCATAAAGTTTGATGTACGGATTGTTGCGCGATAAAGGCAGTTTTCGCAAAGATTCTTGCTCGTCGGCATTAGAAACAAAAGCTTCTTAAACGAAGAGTTACGGTGTCTCTACTTGGCATCTAGTTGTCTCTTTGTATTATGACTGATGAGCCGGGTAATACATCTGGAATTAAACTATCGTCGTTACACGCCACTGAACTATAAACGCGTAATTTTTGTCTATAGTCGAACTATAGACAAGCAGTGACACGAAGAAAAATGATGTGAACTATTCCCAAATTACAATGAAAGATAAAATATTTGAAAACAAGTAAAATAATTTTAAAATATAATGTGAAAAAATACATCTTGTATTTTCCAAGTAAAAACAATATTATTAATATTTTAGCAGAAAAATGTTGTGGTATTTTTTTGTTTTATGTAAAACACCGAGTATATAAAACAACTGAATATATGGTTTATTCAAAATATGTTCAGCTCTTATTTCGTTCAATAAATGCCATGAACTATTTTATGAAGTAATGTGAAATTATCATTATGCCATTCCGTAAGCAGATTGCTTTATGAAAATGAGATGCTATTTTTGTAACTTTATCCGTTTCGTTGTCAGTATGAGAAATTTTTCAAAACTTACTTTTCATTAGCCAAACATAAGAAGATACGTCGATTATACATTATGTAAAATTTCATACTATTTATGTGATATTTTCTAATTTATGCGTGTTATTATCTCGCTATTCGAACCCTTTAATCATCAGCTCTTCGATGGTAACGTTTAATTTTTCACCTAGGCGTATTCAAATACACATCGCCAAATCTTTTTAATCCCTCGTCCGGTTCTAATGAGAATACGATTTATGCTTTGACCGCAGCTTATTTTACATTTATGCTAAATACCAACGCTACGTGTGCCGCTGATTATAACAGTTATAAGTCTTCGCAAGTTTAAGTCGCGCTGAGATAAAGGGACAAAAACGGTTGGTTTGTATAAACATTATCAGTTCCGTAATTGGCTACTTTTGACCTTTTTACATAATCAGATACTCGCATTCCAAAGAATTTTATTACATATTCAATTAAATAAATAGAACTAATTTTACAATCATTTATATTAACAAATAATCTATAAGTAACCGATTTTTAAAATTTTCTATCCGTCCAATTTTTGTCGGAAAAATGATAGCAGTTTTTTTCTAGTAATTTGAGAAAAGGGAAATGCCAATATCTTCGAAATTACTATATACAAAAGAAGTCGAACGAAATCAAACAGTTCGCGTAACTTCCGTAAGATAGACGAATACGTTCTGGTCAGTTGGGAAAGCCGGGTTCCGGGACAAGAGATTTACAAGTTTAGTTACCACTGATCACACCCGAGGGAGTTTGCTGATGGGCTGTGCCGTATTCTGATATGAAGCTCGTGAGTGCTCTCGTTAGAATGAAATAAACTCTTTCACAATGCTCGATTATAATATCGACAGTTAAAAAAGGTAGTTAGATACACAAAGATGATTACACGTAGTTGCGATAAATTTCATGACAGACGGCACCTGATAATAAAAAATCGCAGGATATGAAATAATTCAAATAAATGTCCGTAGCCATCAAAAAGGTCCTGTGGCAATATATCGTCAAGGCTTTATTCGTGTTGGTCATTCATAAGCAGCAACAAAAAATAGACGTAATCCGTTACAGTTAGGCGCCTGGAAGATTTGTTTCTGCGGATCAGATGGAAAAGATCGAGTTATTTCTCTTGGAAAAGGACATATAACCAGAAAATATTTATTAATAAAATCAATTTTGATCATCATTTCCTACGTTTTCAAAAAAAATTTATATGGGTTTTAAATCCTTTATTATATTTTTTCTGTTTTTTTACATCTAACTTAATTAATTTTGCATGGTTTAATGAGGTAGAGTAAAATAATTTTGTGATTAAGATATAAAATTGTTTTATCTCGGTAGATAGAAAATATTTTATATGATTGTTGAAAATTGCCAGCAAATTCATTTGCACTGAAACACATCTTATAGATTTAAATATATAATTTTATAATTTATTATATAAAAAATTTAATAAATTTGACATAGAATATTGATTATACAATTTTTGTATCGATTTTAACCTCTCAATAAATTTTGATCTATAAATACAACAAATCAAATCATCATTTTTGGAATAAACTATTTTCCAAATTAACTTATATATTTTATTTAAACTACAGTTAAAACTGATTTTTCATTTAAAAGAATTGATAAATTAAATAAAATAATATTTTATATGATTCAGTTTTTTTTAATAATATTTACATTCGCTTGATCAAACGCAAAATTCTGACTTTGTAGTGTAAATCAAAATATGTTAAAAACAGTTGAATATTGATTATGGGATATAATAATTATAAATAGATTTAATAATTACATATGTATTATTCAATTATTTTTAATACTCAAACAATGAAATGACTGAAGCTACACAACCGTTTTACCGGATGAACAAAAAGCTGACAATGATCAAGTTTGAAACATGAAATTGAATTTAGGAATCATAAAGAGTAGGTCGCAGAGCTTTATTCGAGTATGCAAACGGCATAAAGAGGCATGCGAAGATCGTGAATGTACAAATTACGCTCAGAGGATTCCGCGCAGTAGAAAATGACGATCGTTCCGACTGTAGAATCGCCCCGTTTGGCGGCCAAAACCGCGTCGCATAATGGCAAAATTTGCGTAAACGGCCAGGTCATTAAACGCCCCCGCCTTCCGAACAGGGTCTTTTGTGCGCGAATGTGTGACGCCGCGGGCAGTGAGGCGGGGGACATGTGTGCGAGGGGAGCTTTTGAGGCCATAACTCGCGGTAATACCAACCTAACCGGGTACCCATGATTATAACGCCGCCAATTAGTCAAGTTGGCTTAGGCTGGCAGGGCTGTGCGCGCGACGCCGCGTCATGCCACTTACTTGGCATATTTATCGCTTCTAAATCCGCCTGCGTTTAATAATCTAATGATTTCGCGCACGCTAATGACGGCCAACGAATAATAAGCGAATTAATCGCTTTTTGTTTCGGATTATTTATACGCTCGGAGGGAGCGGTCCAGCCTGATATCGCTCTAATGGCTGCCACAAATTTTGCACTTACAACATGCGCCTCTACGAACGCTAATGGGAATCGCTTTAATAAACAATAAACAGTTTTGGGATCTATCGTTGTTTGGCCAACGAGACGTAATTAATTTCACCAACCACCACGACAAATTGTCGTGATATGTTTTCGTGATTAGTTTTTGGCAAATCAGATTGCCACGCTAAATTTATTTTTCCACTTTGGCATTTATGTTTGAATTTGTAATTATCTCATGACAACGAATACTCATCATAATAATTACGCCCATTCACAATTTTTCACAGCAGTATTTAAACAATTCGTACATCACTGTGCAAAAACATGAAAATTATTCTAATAATTGTTTACAAAATTCACTATTTATATATAATTAAAGGATAATATTATTCAATTAATTGTGAAATGAATGTAATAAAGGAAAAAAAACTACTATAAATCATTAACGTTCATTTAAAATTCCCAATACTTTTACAAAGGATGTGACAAATTAATGAAGAATAATTTATTCAGTGTCTTTATTTTACTTAAGGTACCAAAGTTTTTCAAGAATTCAATTTCAGTAGTTTCGCTAGATCAATCCTGAATAATATTTACCGCAACATCTATCATGTATATTTAAAAATTGTAAATGAATTTTCTAAATAAAATAGCTTTTAATGTTTTAAATTGAAGTAATTATTCTGGAATGTATATTGATTCAGAAGAGATAATTAATTCGTAATTATATAAATTAATTCAATTAAGTATAAAACGTGAAATAAATGCTGAATAAGATAAAATATAAACAGTGTAGCCAATAATATATTTTTGCACGAATAAAATAATTGTACGAACAAGGCAAACTAATGATACGTATTTCAAATCTGTAACGTTTATGGCAATGTTACTTCTGCATGCCACCAAACGTGCGGCAATGCTTCTCGTCGCCAGCCAAGTTAAGTAATTATTTAACCAAATTGCGAGACAGTTGGTACCGTCGCGGCAACACGTGCTCATGACCGGGGAAAAATTTGAGAATTAATGTAGCCTATTAATTATGTTTACGAGTTGAAATTGTCTCGGCCTCGAGAACTAGCTTTGCAATCGTTCAAACTATTCTTTAATTCGCTTCAAACGAGCCCCATAGCAGAACAAACCCATGCTGTGGTCAATTTGTGATAAATAAATAAGGAGTTTAACTTCCGTCACGAAGATGAACGCAAGCACTTCGATAGCAAGTTACTTTCAATTCCGCTAATCACGTCATCGTCAAATACCAATTTTCCTTTTATCTCCGTTTACGTCGGGCTCCTACCAAGAGTACGTATCGTATTTTTAATTCAAATCTCCCAGCAATTTATTTTTCACTTCGTTCTCGTCTATCTCATTTGAATCAATTTTCTTTAAGATTCGCCACTTATCACTAAAAATTAAAATAATTCGGCCGACAAAATTTTAAATAAAGAAAAATAATGAATAATTCACATAGGCAACTTTTTAATCATGACAAGTCAAAATATTACTTTAAGTGAAATTAGAAACTTACAAAAATTGTCTACCTAACCGAGAATTGAAGCTCCTCCTTAATAGTTAGAATTTTGTGTGAAGATGATTTTCTGATTTCAATGTGAAAATTGCTTTGTTAAAGAAGTTCAGGTATATTCTAATTGCTTTTCATCAAATTCATTCACATTATATGGGTTTAAGGTTATATTTTAAACCGGCAGTTAAAAATTGGAATCTTTAACAAATTGAAGGTAATTTAAATATTCGTACGTCTAAAGGATACGATTGATTTGCACGAGCCATGTATCAAAGCGATACCGTGCGATGTAAATCAATATTAGCGGCAACCCAATGCTGGATCCTAGCGCCCTAGATAAAGTATTGGCCGCGATCGTTATGTAGTGTCATTCGTAGGTTGCTACGATGCCCGATACAAGCTTTATTAATCCGTAGTAATAAATCAGCGCGCGGATCAATTTTGCGTTCTCTGATTTCCGTGAGAGGTGAATCAGATATAAATTTGTGGCCGATCATGCACGCATTGACTGCGTTCGTTATCCGTTGTCGGCTTATGAAGCCAATGCGGTTACATCGTTTATCGCTAAATCGTTCGCACAAATACGTGATTCTGTCATATGACGAGTGCACGGGAATACACTCGCGCTTTTATCGACATCGCTATTATGACGACTACGAAATTCGTCCGATTTCACATTTAGACATCACAAATGCGTTTGTTCAACTTTAACATTGATTTCAGACAATCACAAATGGCATCCTGATAAGAGTGGTGGCGTAGTTCTAGAATGTTTTGTCTTCTTTATATTGGACTGTTATAGGGATCACTTTCAACTTTTTTTATCGATAAAATTGTAATATATAAAGTTTTTTTAAAAACTTCGGTTTGGAAAAATGTTAAAAAGTAATATAAAATAATCATAAAATATCTAGTAAAAAAATTTGTCATTGAAAATTATTTAATAAACTCAAATAATACATTATTTCAGAAAGAAAGTATGTAATTATTTTAGAATATTAAATAAGAAAAACGAATAGATAAAGACGTTTGTTTTTATACTCATTAAACCTACGTGTAAAGAAAGTTGCTTTTCAAATTGAACCTTATTTTAGTCTCAAATTACTCAAATTGGTATTATGCGCAACTTAAAAATTCTTCCAACCTTACAGTCGAACTTTGCATTTCTGATTCACTTTCATTTTGTTCCACTGCTCAACATGTTTTTCATTTTCTAATTTAGAAATTAAGAGAAGAACAATTGTACCGAGTCAGACAGTAAAACAAGCCTGACTTCATTAATATTTGATAGATGTTTAAATGAATATCAATAAATTGAATGAAATAACTTCCATAAAATTATATTTTTTGCTTTTTTGAGTATTAAAAAATCAGCATTCATTCGTACTGAAAAGAGACGTGGTATTGCTGGCGGCATAAAAAAACTTTTTAAATTCAATTTTTCGTACTTGGCCAGAGACACTGCTGTTTTCTAATTTCAAAACATCTAATGATATTTTTAGATATTATTAGTCAATATTCGGTATATTTATATATAAATATAACTACTAATGACTTTATCTTATCTCTTTATCATTATATAAAATTTTCACCAACAAAAGATCAAAAAAAAAGTCAACTGACATAAAAGAATAATTCTACACTTACAGTATTTGAAAAATGAATATGCCCATGAGTTCATTCTGACAATTATTAAACTATTTCATAGAATTAGGATTGTATTCAGTAAATATTTATATAGGAATGAAGAACTAGAAAGTCCAATATTTCATCGTTTCGTTGTAATGTTCATTGATATCTAAAGTTTAATTAAGATCAGAATCAAAAATTACAATTCATTAAAACAACAGTTCTTTTTTGCTGTATTCAAATGTCCGTCAATATATTTTGAACAGCCTTTACTGTTTTCATCACGCGACACTGCCGCGCCGACAGAATTCATAAATCGTGAGTAGTAGAAATCGCGAGAGTCCAGTCCGAGCCTTGACGAAGAGCGCAGTTCAACACAGACATATTATCGAGAACGAGTGCAGCCGACACTGAAGCGACGTTGATTCGTTTTCCGTTGAGCCGTTACTTTTATTGTAACTCGAGAGTGCGAAGTTGAACGACGGAGGAGGAGAAAGAGGAAAGAGGGGGTGAGAGGGGATCGATCGTGCGTACGGGTCAACGAGAACCTGAATCAAGGGTCGGTGAATTAATCGAGCATATAATCGATGCCGCGCTGTCGATACACGGGCTCACATTCACGCGAGAAAATGGGGCTGCGAGTCCTGCTCGTCGATCACCCTTGGTTTCACCAACCCTTACACCGTTTACTATCGGAACTGTGCGTTACTTTTCAGAAAGGCACACGCCCGTGTGAAGAAGTTCTTTTTGACTTTACCACCGTCCGCTTAGAAATAATTGTACTTATTTCACGCTGTGTTGCAACTGACACTAACATTTATTGCATTTTTTGCAAATTAAGTATTATAAATTAAGTAATATTAGTATTATATATTAGTATTATATTATTATTATATTAGTATTAATTAATTTAAATGTTTTTAAAAAAACTTATCCAGATTTATTTAATAAGTTCAGTATTTATGCTTTCAGTTTTTGTTAATTTCTTTGACTAAAAAAAGAAAAATGTGTATATAACCAATTATACTTCTGCGCTTCAGCCGAGTGAAAGCACATATGATTTTATCTAATGTATGAAAATTTGTATGTAAAATCATTTTTCAGCTAAAACGATAACAAAATACAAATACTGTAAATGTCTTAATTTAATAATTTGATACAATTTGTTTACCGATTTTAACCAAATTTGTCTAATGATGATTAAATAAGATACGTCTAGAATAAAATAACATAATTTTCTACAAATTTAACACTTTATGGGAAAAAACCATTTACAAGAAAAACTTATACAACTAGTTTTTTTTAACACACATTACAGACATAGACTTTTACTTCATAGTGCAAGAAGAAAGGACTTAATTTCAAAACAACGAACAGAGCTCATTGAAAATCGGTAGAAAACGTAAAAAGAAATAAATGTGCTTGCTATGAATAATTCGAATGAAATTAAGTCCTATTTACAAAAACTTGAAACAACTTTTACCATGAGAGAAAATTACAAAACTCAACTTCATCGCAATTTTTCAAACGATTTTTAAAAATAATCGTTTGCTCCTCTTTCTCTCTCAGTTCCGTAATATTCTATTTCTTAACAATTCTACGTAAAACACAGCTTTATTATTCTACGAAGGAATTTCATTTACTTTATGTCTACTGGAATCTTTCTCTCCAAGAAGTAATTTTGTTGGTAGCACAGCGAACCTCCAAAAAGTTTCATTTTTTCGAAATATAATGTATTATACGCAAATATGAACAAACACGTATTTATGATAACAGTTGTGCGAGTTGCCATTTTAAAATACTTTTCTTCTTAGATACTAATAAACTATTATGTAATAAGTACAGTATGAAGATCACTTTATCAATCCATTTAGCGAGTGACACTCATTTACCGGTAAATATAAAATATTGCTTTATCTCATCAAGGATTGCATTACCTTGCACCTTATCACAACTTTGCATCCCAAGGGACGTAAAGCGAATTTCATATTTACACATATATAGCTATATGTGTCACTTACCTCATCTCTTCAAATAGATTGATAAAATGGTCTTTATAGTACTCACGTTACATAAAAGAATATATAGAGGCAATCTCTGGAATTCCTTTATAGAGACTTTTTGTTAGCCTTTAAAAGTTAGAAAAAAATTCTAGAGGGGTCAATAAATGCAACCCTATAATTATACCTTTATCAGATAAATAATAGCAATCGACATTAAGGCTATTGGTAAGGCCTTCTATTATAATATTTAAGGATAACCTTTTAGGACACAAATTCCAGGCATGCATTACGCTTCCTAATATAGCCCTTTAAGGTATTATAAGGATAACATTTTAGTAGCTTGAATAAATTATTGAATATTTTAAAGGGCCCTATTACAGCACGGATACAAAATATTCTTGAATATCCAATTAGCCACTCAAATGTCATATGACATTTGAGTGGCGTTTGCCAGCAATTATGTATAACCTGTTGTACCACTTTTCTTTCCCCTTCCAAAATTTTTTAGAACAGAAATGTAAACAATGTACAACTCCAACCGATTTCGGGCTACACAAATTTCCAATGCCCTGTAGCAAAACTTCTATATAAAAAATCGAACCAAAATAGGTGAAATATTTGTAACTATTATGTAAAATAGAAAATATTAACAAGATTCGAGTACTAATTTTAAACTTTTTAATAAAAGATTCACGTACTTGCTCAAGAAAATAGTCTACATTTCCGTAATTATTTTTCATGGTTTAAAAATTTGAATTAAAGTCACTTAAAATGTAAATTTGAGCTGGAGTAGTTTAAAATAAAAAACTCATTCGTTCTGATACTCCGATAAGAGTGATTAATTTATTGTAAATAATGTGTAAATACAATTTATTTTTAAACTAATATTATGATCAAAACCTGAAACAATTTGAGCAACTTGTTACAAGCTGCTCAAACGATCTAACGTTTTAAAGATTTAAATAATATTAGATAACTATTAATATGACAAACTATAAAATCAGAATTAACAATGATGTAAAAATAGTTTCACTTGACACAGTACACAGAATCGCTCAAGAAAGCTTAATTTTTGTTGGATAAATTATGTGTTTTATTGCTCTTAATTATCGAATTATGACGGAAAATGAATATTTGCAAACTATTTTTTTCTTATTGCATATAAGTTCTATTTGTTTAGATCAGATCTTTGTTTCATATAATATTCTTGTGAAG
>JABFQD010003135.1:0-13789 GCA_022817045.1 Psix sp. ZL-2020 | reverse complement strand
TTATATTTTAAATTTTTGCTTTGTAACGTAGTATTATTCTTTTATACATTATTAAAAAAATTGAACTTCTTACATTCTTAAAAATTACAAATTCATAAGTTACATGTACCAAGAGAGCATTAAATCTTTTTCTAATTCCAGCGTAGCAAAAAAGTACTTTATCATTAAAATTTTTGAACATTGCTCTTACTTTATCACTTTATATCTTAGACTTCTAGCTAAAACCAGTAAAATACATTTTTTATTTTATTTTCCTGAATAAAATTTGCACTTTATTTAGATTGAATATAATTCTCGTTTTATAATAAAATATGTAATAATAATATAAATAAACAAAATATTTTAAGAAATCGTTTTTGTTCTTATCAAATTAAAATGATACATTATTTTCTACTTATTCAATTATATTAAAAAACTCAAAATGAACAATCCCAAATCTATATTCAAATTCCTAATAACAACTAATTATGATATTGAGGGGTTGATTAGAAAAACCGCAATATGCCATTAAGAACCGTTAAAGTTATCCCCACCAAATTCTTGCCTCGGGCAAATTCACAGTTACTTTCGTCATATAGTGCAAAGATCATCTCGCGAGAGGGAAGCACTCACGCATCAGCAATGCTCTGTGACAGTTCGTTTTGTTTCGGAGGTTTCCGGACTCCGGAGCAATAACAAACCGGTCTTATCGAGTAGTCGTTGCCCCTTCCTGGCGCGCCCCTTCTCTTCCTCACAGTATCGGCGCTCTCGCGTCGTGCAAGACTCACATCAAAGTCGTGTAAAACACCAATAACAAAACTATGGATCGCGAAATTTGATTTTTTGAAGTGTCCACCAATCACCAAAATGCCTGCAAAGTTAAGCAAGTTTACAGTGCCTGTGAGCTGCAAGGAATACGTTCATCCTTGGACGGATTCCTGCATAAGTAGCACAGCTGGTCTCGGCCTGCACGCAGCACAGGAAAGTTTCAAGATTTATTCGACGTTGTACTTTGTACGTTATTATACAACATTTTAATAAAATTATGATTGATAATCAAGTGACTAAATTGTTAAAAGAAAGTTTGAATCTAAACTTGCTGATTCAAAAGTGCAAGGCTTACTTTTTGCTTTCGACTTGTTTGATTGATTTTTTTATCCAACAATATTAAATTTGTTGTGTTTCGTATTCAAAATGAGGATTCATGATATGCAAAAGTTGTAAATCAAGTTATTCGATCGAATGACATTTACAATTTTGACATTTAAAGGTCAGTTTTTTGACAGGTAAAATGATAATTGACAATTAATTGTTAAATTTACTTCTAATCAATGTTAATCATCAAAATGATAAAAATAACATTTTAGGTTATAAATAAGATACTTCTAAGATAGTTTTTATTCATTTGATTCATTTTGATCAAAATCATTATTATCATGATTTTTATTTTTCATGATAAATTCTAAATTTTCTTTTTTTAAAGCTCAGTTTGTTGTCAAGGAGAAAAGTGCCTTCCCAGGATGATTTGAAAAAAACGATTCTTGGTATCATTCAATCAACTGTTTTTTTGTCCTGGAGTAGCTTTGCTTATGCAATATTTCTTTGCAGTTTGAGGTATTAAGATAAAAGATTAATTGATGTTTTATTACAGAAATTTAACATAAAAAATTGTGAATTATAATGACAATTCTGTGTTTTGTTACAGGCGCCTATTTGGAAATTTCAACATTTTAACTGTATCATTTTTTCCGTCCTTTTTGTCAAGTCTTTCTGCGATCATTTTAGAAAGACCTTCCAGAAGAACATTACTTTGCCTATATGTATCAAACATTGTAAGTTTCTTATGCTGTTATTCAATTGCACATATACTTCCATTATATATATAAATGTTAATTTCACAATTCTGTATTATATAACTAGTTATATATTGCTGATAATTTAACTGTGAAAATTGAATCTATTTTTATTATTTTTTTAAATTTCAACTACTATTCATTTATATTAAAATACGTTATTTTCAAAGAGTTGAATTAATTTGAAAATGATCATTTGTTTCAGGCAACAGAAACCCTGTTTAGGATGGGAGTATGGCGAGGATACTTTTCTCCGATTCCACGAGCCAACGTATATATTTTTGCTGCTAGTATGGCAACGTTATTATATTTATTCCGCAGTAAAGAAAATAATAAAGATTCTATTTTTGGTATAATAAGGTAATTCATTTACATGAAAAATAATTTAATTCACCTTTCTAGTATAAACGAAATGAATTATTTTTAATTTAACTTTATTACCAATTATAATTATCAATGATCGAGCTTTATTTAGATGTTGATAAATAATAATGATATGTTTCATTAAATACATTGCACAAAATGAAATATTTAAATATAACAATAAAACAAACAAAAAATTATAAAGCATTATTTTTCTTATTAGATTTGTCCTTGGTAAACATGAAGAAGCAAAGCAAATGAAAAGACTGACGATATCTAACGAATATGAAAAATGCAGTGACAATAAAAGAAATTTAGGCATTATACAGAGGTCCTTGCTTGCTTACAAACAGATCATAAACAGACTCAAAGTGCAAGTATGTCTGAGGAAACATGAACTATGTCCTCATCCGGAGAGCTGTTTCAGCTATATCACCAAGGTAAAGACAATTTATTCAACGAAAACTTAAAAGTCTTCATTTACGAATTAACGAAATGATAAAATGTATATTTTTATATATACTAGTGCTCATACTATTTTTATTAATTACAATGGTATCTTTTTTATTATAATATTTTTATATTGATAGTAACATTAAAATTAAATGTTATACGCAAAAAGAAGTTGCTCGTTTAGTTCTATATACATTATAAATTTATATTATTTCATCGAACGTTGAATAATTTGTTTTTTATTTTATCTACAGAGTAGTATCCAATTATTCAGTTGCGGCGTTGCGGTGCAATTAATATTGAAAACGATTTTGCAAGTCAAACGAATTATCAAGAGACCAAAACTTTTAAATAATATTATATTTAGGAAAGATAATTTAAAAATAGGATTATTCCTTGGAGGATTCGCTGGTTTGTATAAGGTATTTTTAATGCATTTTTAAATCTGAATGAATTAATAATTATTTACTCTTATTTTTTTGCATTAATGATAACTATATGGTAGATGCATTCATTATATTATTATTTAAATATTAGCACCTATTATTGTTATTATGTATCAAAAAAGGAAAAATAACATTTCATGTTTAATTTAGGTGATAGGTTTTTCATTGTACGTTAAATATATCTACCTTATATGAAAACAAGAATTTCATATAAAAAATTAAACGCGAATATTTTATCAATTGCATGAATCTATTTTATGTTAAATTAACATTACAAATATTATCAAGATGTAGATTGATCGAGAAATTATAATTTTTTCAGCTGATCTCTTGCACTTTGAGAAGAACATTAAACGATGACTCAGCTTACTTCGCAATACCAGCGGGTTTTTTGGCGAGCATCGCCTTCATGTTTTATCCAAATAACACGGTTGCGCTGACTGTAATGTGGAAGGCATTACATGTAAGATAGTATAAATATCTAAAATAAAAAAAAATATAAAAAAATACATATACGAATACTTTTGATTTTTCAATAGATTACGGTTTCTCTTTCAATTAAATGATTATAACTCTGATCGTAAATTTATGCCTATGACCTCAGTGTATTATTAATATTTGCTTACATGATTAATTTGACAATGTATGCTTACAAAAGCATAAAGCTCGAGAGGAATTAATTAAAAATGATTAAGCATAAGTAAAAGGCTTATAAGAGTTTTTAACATCATATTAATATTTTTCGTTTTTCAGCTTTTATGGAACAATGGGGTTGATAATAAAAAAGTACCTGAAATAAAGTGGTTTGTTATATTTTTATATTGCTTAAGTACAGCGATTCTCTTTCACGCCGCTATCATTGAGCCACAGAATCTAAGAGCTTCGTATTGGAAGTTTTTGGTTAATTTATCTGGCGGAAGGTATGAATTTAAATAAAGTAAACACAGAAAAAAATCAATACGAAAATATTTATATAATTAAATTTCTTTTGAACTTTTCAAATTAAATTTGTATGAATTATTTCTTTTATATTTGCTCGATATTTATCACTAAATTGGGTTTCAGAGTCGCAGCAATGGGAAGAAAACCACTCGATGGATTTGGTCTTGATACAAGTACATCATTGCAACAAGTTTTACGTCTCACCAACACAACCGACCAATACACTTATTCGTTTTAAAGTTGTTAACTAAAATCGCAGCTTTATTTTCTGTCGATTTAACAAAATCAAAATTTTCGTTTAGAAATACATTTTCTCACTGATCACTTTACAAAGCAAATGTTGAACAGTTTTAAATTGTTATGATATATCAAATATGATATTTTTTATTGTATATTTTTGTATGAATTTATTTATGCAGTTAGTTATGACAAAATATATCAAAATTCAAACGTTAATGCTGAACATTTAATGTAAAAATTATCTCAACATAGAGATAAAAAGTTCAGACATTATTATACTTATGCTCTCGACGATATAAACCTTAATTTTTTGAAAATAAATTTTTATATTCAGCTTCAAATATGTGATTAATTTCAAATCAGTACGTTTTTTATCAATATTTTTAATTTCGAATATCAAGCTTTGGTATAATCGACAGCAAAAATTTTATTGGCGATATGTAAGCTAGAAACTCCATACAAGATTGATTTTTCAAAAGTGTCGCTTGTGTTTTACACTATACTTGTTATTTAATATTGTAAATTGTTATAAAATATTTTACGCCAAAGAGCACCATTTGTACAAAATTCAATTATTCTCCATATCGCCAAGAAAATTTTATATCGTTGCAACCGAAATATATAATATTTTTACTTCGTATTTTTAGTTAATCAAAGATACTCAATATTCATAGAATGTGGTAACGGAAACCAATGGTGCCTGGATTATATAACTTGTGATATAAATATGCAATTATGATTTTAACTATTTGGTATGACATTAATTCGTCTACCACAGGATGTTAAATACCTGAATTATATACATTGCTTTCTGTTCGAAATGAATGACAATCGATGAAATGAAAAATAGCGACTCTGTCATTCAAAACAATGCTTCGACCAACTATGTATTTTATTATTTAAATAACTTTGTTTCAATCAAAGTGAGTTAGTAAAAGTTCAAATAATGTTTATTTAAGTACAAACTATTATCTGCATATTGAAAATGGGGGCAATGAAGTTGTTATATATTACTATATTATTCAGTGATCATTTACATTCCTTGTTGAATTAAAGAAGTTAGTAAATCAACATAGCAATGAAAAATCTTTTCAGAGATTTAGTTTTATATTTATCAATGACACGTAAAAATAATGTACAACCTGAACCGATAAATTGACAATTGAAATATCAACTACAAAGTTGTAATTTTCATTTATTCAATTTTTATCCTTTTCTCATACATTTTGATTTGCCTCTATCTTTTTCGTCTACTTGTTTCCTTTTATCAGTTTTCTTCTTCTTTATTACTGTATCCCAGTTAATTTGGCTCTTTTTCGTTTTCTGAGAATCATCAAGAATTCCAGGTGAAAAAGTGTTGCCATCATTAGCGACCACTAAAATTGCAGGAACTGCTGTTGAATTTGTAGATTTTTCTTCGCCTTTGTTCCAAGGTAGAAAGCCGATAGGACTGTTCTTCCAGTTGGAAGTTTCTGAAAAAATTGAATACAGACACTTTTTTAATATGCTTTAAAAATAATTATTAAAAAATGATCGGTTATGGGCTTTTCCTGGTATTGGAATATTTTTATTCTATCGTTATGAAATGCAAATGTTTGATTTCCACTATACAAGTACTAAATCAATTAGAAAACTTCCTATTTAAAAAAATAACAATTTAGAAATTATTTTCAAAGGAAATTTAGTCATCTACAGCCATAAATAATCGAAAAATATTTTATTTCTCTTATATTTCCTTATATAATGACTCAATTAGAACTTTTTCAATTTTACAAAAATTTAACAATTGTTAAATTAGACAAATAAGTTTATTAAAGAAATAAAATATTTTTCGATTATTTATGGCTGCAAATCACTAATTTTCCTTTAAAAATAATTAAAAATTTATCTGCCAGAAATCATTATTAAATTTAAATACATAAATTTAGAAATTAGTTATGAAATGGTAAGCAATCAAAGTTTTATAATTTTTACACAAAATAATAGACAAGTAATTTTAAGAAAATTATTGATAATAACAAACATTTACTAGAATTTATTTTTTGAATAAATATTATACTTCAGTGAAATACTGAGGTACTTGTCTTAAAAACTAACTTAGTATGAATATCATATATTATGTTATATATTTAACTTTGAAATTGATCTGGCGTATTTTGCATATATCAATTTATATATATAAATTTGTAATTTATTATGTCTATTCAAGTTTATCAGAATCATACATTTCATTCCTTCTTTTTCAATGCTAGAAAATATCATTATCAAATATAGTATTATAATATTATAAATAACATTTTTTAATTTGCATTTAATTGAAAATGTGAATCAACTTTTAAATTTTGTGTGTTCACTTTCTCTCTATTTCATCAATGAAATGGAAAGAAATATGAACATTATAAAGTAATAAGGAATGACATTCATTTTAGATATATCTTTTATAAGACAGATTTTTTATTTTTTTGACAATAAATATTTCTAAAAAATGCTCATAATTTTTTTGCTGAACATTTAATTTACTTGTACTCCAATATTCATTATCAGACAAAAATCTAGACTTAATAAATACATTCTTGAAAAACTTGTGCAAAATAAATAAGTTGATGACAAATTTTAAAACTGTTTTAAAACAGAAATTTTGTTAAAATGTTTTAATATTTATGATTTTTTAAAATGTTTACTTTAATTTGATAAAATCTTCAATTTAATAATTAATCTATTTGAAGTTATTTTCAGGATAAAGTAACTTCAAACTCTCAAAAAATAATAAAATACCTTGCGGCAATTTCCAGTTAGAATTCCTTTCTGTCATATTTCCTGTCAAGATTTGCTGTCCTTCTTCTTCAACCATCATTTCCTCAATGTCATCATCTTCTTCTTCTAAATCTTCAATTGTATAAATCTTCCCATGGAATTTCCCTTTTATTTCTGTAAAAATCTTTACAATGTCCGTAATTTGATCTCTTTGTTCTTCTGTTAAATCTTTCATCAAATCACACACATATTCTATGTAATACACAGAATATTCGTTTACCATCAACAAGATTTCTTTCAAAAACTCTTCATTTCTCAAACATTCCATTACTTCATGTTGAAAATTTAATGTTAATCCAGATACCGACTCTCGGCGAATCATTTGGTTCTTAACTTTTGCCTCGAAGAGTTTTTTACTCAATTTTGTTTCTCGAAAATCTAAAACCTGGTCAAGCATTAAGGCAATTTTCTTCGCCTGCTTTTGTTTGATACTTGCTTGGAGCAGAGCTTTTACCCACAACGAAGCCATATGTCGTTTTACCTTGTTCGCACGATCATTATCAACAATTGTCAACAAACGCACAAAAAGCGGCTGCAATAGTTTTTTCTTTTGCAAGTAGAGTATTAGATTTTGCCAGAATTCCAAAAAATTTTCAGGAAGATCGCTCAACTTCTTCTCCTCCGTGAAAATCTGTAAAAATTCTGAGTCTGGAAGAAATGAATCTTTTTCCAAAAGAGTATCGCAGATGATTCTGGAATGACAACGAGAAATATATCTTCGGTTCAACAGTCTTGTCAATTCGAGCAAAAGATAGTTTTGCACAACTTTTAGATGCGTACAGTTAGAAACGAGAGGATCCTTCAATTTCTTCTTGTTTACAGATGATTTTATTTTCTTTTCATTAGTTTTTTTCGAAGATAAAATTTCAAACAAAGATTTCCTATAAAAAAAGGCAATAGTTATTTATTACAATAAATGATACTCTTGAAAATAGCTTTTTTATAATTAAATTGAATAATGAGCAAGAAAATTGTTGAAGATTTAGTGATCATTTAAATTTTTTGATGAATAATTTAATTTCAAATTAACATTTGATGATTAAGTTCAATAATCTTTTTAAGAATTAAATTAATATAGCTATTTTCCGATATTTTGGATAAACAATTAGTTTAATTCAAATGATTAAAAATTATAAAATATATCTGTATCTTATAAAAAATTAATAATTTACTTCATATCATCATTCGGTACATCTTTAACGATTTCGTATCCCGCTTTTATGTATAATCCAGCGGCGATCCATAACTCAATAATCTCAACAAAACACGACTCCTTTTCATTTTCTTTAAACTCCAAACTCTCACGAAATTTTTTTCTCAAAAATTTATATTCGCCAGCCCAATACTCATTCTAAAAAAACAATTTGAAAACATTATTTTATACAAAAAAAAGGCATTTACTTATTATTATTATTCTATATAATAAACATTTATCATAAAATAAAAAAAAAATAAGGATTTTAAATCTAATTATTTATAATTAATGTGATAAAATATTTATATTCAAATAAACAATTCTGCATAATTAATGAAGAAAGTATCTTACATGAAGCCAAGCAAACAGTAAGTTTGCTGCATTCCGCAATGATATGATTGGTGGTAATTCATGGCTATGAGCAGCATCATGTCTCAAATCAACAACCCAGTCTGGGATGTTCATTTTCTGACATATTTTGTAAAGCGAACTATCCTTTGTTTTTCCTAAATGACAAATATGGTTTAATAATCTCATAATAGCAGTCGAGTACATTTTGCGGAGATCATTTTCATAATGAATAGGTAGTTCAGCCTTTTCAATTTTTGCTGACCATTCTCTGTCTCTAATGTAGACTTCTAACAATTCCAAAGTACAGTCGATTCCAGCAGGAAGCACTGGAGCTCTAAAATGTTTATATATTAGTTGATTTTCATTCAATAAAAAATTTGTTTCTAAAATAAAACAATTAATAGTTGTAGAATGTAAAAGAAATGTTCAAATTTATTTGATAAGTATTCAAAATGTGTATCAAATTTTTTATCAAGTTTTTATTGCTATATTACAATTTATTGCATTGTATTTAGTTTTTAAAAATACGGTTACAAAATTAACCGTATTTTTAAAGTAATAATTTAATAACATGTTTATCATTATAACAAACAATTTACTAAATAAAATTATATCGAAATGTAACAATTTATAATAAACATAATATACCTGGCTTTCCATACAAGTAGAGTCTCATAACTTTTTTTTTGTTTTTTGACATCGTTTGAATAAACTTGTTTATACACAGATTTCCACTCGTTACTGAAAAAATGAGTAATTTTTTAATAAATCATTTTCTAAACGAAATTTCATTTTGATAACAGATTAGGTTAACAAATGAATTTAAAACATTATCACTCACAACGACATCCAAGGAACAAGTCTTAAATTTCGTTCTTTATAGAACGCCATCTCGAAAGTTAATAAATTCGTTCAATGTATAATCATTCACATTTTTATAACAATGACCATTCTGCAAATCGTTTTCAAAACAAGTCGTTTTTATCGTGGCATTTTAACCTCACTTTTTTAAGTACAAAATATAGCTGAAAAAAATACAAACTGATTACTGACGCCCTCTGTATATAAAGTCGATAAATTAGAAACCTATTTGCAGTTCGGTGAATATTTGTATTTTTTATATATAAAATTGTATATTAAAAATAAATGTAAACCTAAAATGACACTCTTTATCTTAACACTAAATTATGTACACAAACAGACATAGAAATTTCGAATCACAACAATTTAATTTTTTTTTAAATCAATTATATGTTTGTTTCATGTTCTAGAATGAGTATATTTGCCTAAAATTAATCAACTAAATTTAAATAAACTGTTACAATACCCTTATTTCAATAAAACGTGTGTCGATTGTTGCAAACTGACAACTTGAAACTACTATTTCCAACGTCCTCTAGCGTCTGAATATCGAACCAGTAACTCAAGTTTAAATTCGAATTTTGTGTAAGGTTCAGTTTTTGAGTCACGTGACCTAGTATGAAGTCTGGCCGATCGATCATAAATCATCATCTTACAACGTGAATCCCAAGGACTGATTTGAAGGCAAGCCCGTGAGCCGAATATCAACGGCCAAGCAGTCTCGCTTCGGTCCGCCGGCAACAACGACAGGCTTCATTATGTATGAAGACTCGTTTCGCGGCAACGTGCGCACTCAACTGCCATGACTTCTCCGAATCAGCCGGATGCTAGGAAGCGAGCTCTGTTTTCCATCATCACCGTTTGCAACCTGTGACCTGGCTTCGGCGTGGACGGTCGCACTCATCGTTCGAGACTAAACAACGATCGAAATGGGTGACAAAAACCGAGAGAGGTATTTAAAGGAATACAAGTATCCGTACTGCGACGACGTGGCAAAGTACGAGATCATGGCGAAGGTGGGTCAGGGGACCTTCGGGGAGGTGTTCAAGGCGCGCGACCGGACGAATCGGACGAAGTTGGTAGCCCTGAAAAAGGTGTTGATGAACAACAACACAGATGGATGTCCGATAACGACCATAAGGGAAATCAAAATCCTGCAGCAGCTAAAGCATGAAAATGTGGTGAGCCTGTTAGAGATTTGTCGGACGAAGCCTACGCCGTACAACAACCACCAATCGTCGTTCTACCTTGTGTTCGAGTTTTGCGACCATGACCTCGCGGGCTTACTAAAGAATCGAAGCGTGAGTTTCAATCTCGGTGAAATCAAGATGGTGATGAAGCAGATTTTTGAGGGTCTTTATTATATACATAGTAATAAGATCCTCCACCGGGATATGAAGGCAGCTAACGTGTTGATTACGAAAAATGGGGTGTTGAAGCTCGCCGATTTTGGTCTGGCTCGGGCTTTCAGCTACAAGAAACCCGAACAGCCGAATCGCTATACCAACAGGGTAGTGACCCTGTGGTACCGTGCGCCAGAGCTACTGTTGGGCGAACGGGACTACGGACCACCCATCGACTTGTGGGGGGCGGGTTGCATTATGGCAGAGATGTGGACCCGCACCCCCATTCTGCAGGGTAATACAGAGCAGACTCAGTTAAGGTTGATATCCCAGCTCTGTGGCTCTATTTGCCCAGAGATTTGGCCTGGGGTTGAAAAACTGGAACTCTACAATACCGTGGAGCTGATTCCGAGCCAAAAAAGAAGAGTCGTGGAGAGACTTAAACCTTACGTAAAGGATACATACGCTTGCGACCTCTTGGACAAGTTGCTCATCCTCGACCCGAAGAAGAGACTGGATGCTGACGCGGCGCTCAGTCACAGTTTCTTCTGGGAAGATCCCATGCCATGTAGTTTGGTCAAACTGTTCTCCAAATTCAGTCAGCACATGTTCGAGTTCCTGTCGCCGATGAAGAACCAAGCTAACCGAAACCTCTTCTTCGACGGCAGCAGGGAGTCCGAGTACCATGAAAGAATTTTCTAGCGAATTTTTGTAGATATAATTGTGTTGTGCAAAGAACTGATTGTTTATATATGTATGTTTATATGGATTTAATGGATTGTTTAGAACCAAGCGTGACTGACGAGAGCTATTGAGTGATAAATAAATTGTTAATTTCCGAGTCATGTTATATAATAATTTTGCGTTAATAAAGAGTTGATCATGAAAAACTGCATTTCTAACTTATTCTAATCGAATCAATTGTTTCAAACTAACGAGAAGTTGAATTCAACGTTTTTTTCGCATGTCTTTTATCTATGATAAATAATTACACAGTTTTTGTTAAAATGCGTATTATATTATTTTTAGTACACTTATTGAAACTATTCTTAGAAATGCTATATGTTATATTGTTTGATTTTGATATAGCAAGTGTTGTTTAAAAACTAGTCTTCTAATGTCCGTGAATTACGAATTTTTTTTGTTTTTTATATTATTATGAATATTAATTAATATTTCACTTAAATCGACTGTTTAAGTTAAGTACTTTACTCAAATGATAAGAAAAGCGGAAGAGCTGCAAAAAGTGGCAGAGGGTCTGCAAAACTATTTTATTTCCGATCGACTGTGTACGCGGAAAAAGTGAACAGGATGATGGGATACATAGAAAACAGCTGAGTTGCAGCTGGCCTGCTGGCACGACGACGTCTGGCATCTTGAGCTATCGTTCTCTTATTACGTGCCGTATGCGCGCATACCTGCAACGCACATGTTGGCCCAAACTAGCGGACTTTTTTACCGCCGTATTTCGTCCGGAGTGTAGAACATAACACTTCCGTGCTTCAGATATGAAAATAGATTTCCTTAAAAACGATAATCCCTGATTAATTTTTTACATTAGCAATGTTATATGAATCTAATAGGATTATTTATATTCGATTTTAAGAGCAATTTAAGGCGTCCGAGATGATGTATTTTATGAGTCGAGGTTATTGACCGCCGAACATGATTGACATTTCTTAAGAGATTCAAAAGAAACAAGTTGTTTGCAGTATCGAACTGAAAATTAACATTTTTACGAATGGCGAGATTAAGGATTTCATATTTTTATTTGCTCAGTATTGATTTAATATTGACATAGGCACTGATAAAATTAAAGAATAGTAATTGAGAATATAATAAGAATTAATTTTTGAACTTTCTTAAATAACGTAATTAATGAAATAATTATTTATAAGTATATATAAATAAAATATTTTATTTTCAATAATTATTTGTGATTTTAAATCAACGTTTCTTTAATATTCGTTTTATTCAAATGTTCGATGTAATTTTAATTTTTCATTCTTTTATTTATTCGTAAATATTAAATCCGAAAATATAGTCTCAGTAATTTAAAATTTAAGATTGAAGTTAATAATTTAAAATATCACATTTATTTTACTATTTTTTTTTATCAATGTTTATATTTTGACGTCATCAATTTCACCAATGTAAACCAAGAGTTGAAACGAATAAAATACGCAAGTTGAGATCAAGTTTCACTATTTTTATTCTCTTCAATTACCATAATTCAGACGTCTCTTAATTATTCATAAAATAACCTTTTCTTGATATTTTTATCTATTCAAAACGAAATATAATCCTTTATTTTTTATTATGAAATAAAAATGACACATTTTACTGTCATAAAAATGTGCCATTTATGTGACAGTGTAAATCCACATACAAATATTCTAATTCTAAATAAATGTATTCGATTCGTTTAAAATAGACTATATGAAACTCACGAATTTCGTAATAAAGAATTTTACTTTTTATCAACCAAGAGAAATTAAAACACTAACTGTTCTTCTAGTGAGCTTGAATTGTAAGTTATATTTTTTCATCTTCACTAAGCGAAATGTGTAAAATGAGTAGTTGAAAAAATGGAGGCCAGCATTGCTAACGGGCAAACAACACGAATCGGATGCCTCGTTTCTCCCTTTATGGGAAATGACTCTATGTTATTGACATCCACTTGCCGTGCTATTGACAACTGGGCTATGTACAAGCGGGGCTCTCGAAGCCGGCGTCACTTCCAAACACAGAACGCTCGTACGCCTAGCGCTGTAATTTTCAAATTCGCGAAAATTACATACATGGAATAGCTCACACTCGGCGGACCCGACAATTTGAATTACGAGAGTACACCTGTACCAAACGAGGCCGAATTTTCAGGAATCCTCGACACAGGTGGATTCCCGATAAACAAAAATTGTATGTGTGAGCATATATGTATGTATATAT